>JAPYZO010007442.1:1890-18050 GCA_030522905.1 Torymus flavipes | reverse complement strand
ATACGACACCATTTCATAATTCATTTATATTTCAAAAATGACAATAAGTAACTAATATTTATATTTTATACGTTTTTATTGTTTTGGAAAGTACCCTAAAAATTTTGGCATTATAAGTTTAAATAACGAAATATTTTGTATTTCCGATTTAAAACTATGTTTTCTACGTTGTTATGCAATTACCCATATATTATATTAATTAAGCTTTTTTTTTAATACTGGATTTATTCATGTATCGAAAAAAATGTGTATTGTAATAATATACTTTTTATCTCACGTAAAAATTAAAATTGAGCTTATTTCATAACTTGTACGTCAAGGACACAAAACTTTTTCCCAATAACAATTAATGAACTTCGGGGTGCTGGCTGTTAATAATCGATCCAACTCCATTCAACTTAACTCCACTCCCTATCAATATAATAGGCTAAAATATCTAAATCAATAGCCAATAGTCGCATCTTCCTTATTACATCGTATCATAATAATTCACTTAATCAATCGCACAATACGTAATCTACACTCATCAACCGCTCATCTGTTTCTTTCCTTATCACCCCGAGTATCTCTCTTATCGCTTCATCTCTTTCTCGCTGCGCGCGCATTTGATCGCATTTAAATTATACTTGCTCCTTTTTTCCTCAAACCTCTTGCATTCTTCCTTCGCAAATCGCTTCACCCAAGCACCACGTCCTTCGTTCACAGCTATCACCTACACGTCACACCCTCCTAATCAAACCCAACCCTATCAGTCACCGTCTTATCACAGCATTCTCCAATTTTGAAACCCATTACACCTGCGCGTAGCGTTGGCAGGCCTGATTGGCAGCGCGAATCGATTCGCTCCCGCCAGGTTCAGCACTCAGCAGCCAGCCGGCGAACGTTCGGGAAGGAAGGGCTCTGCCTCCGTTCGCTCTATACTTACTCGCGCTTTGGCGCTGCTCGTGATGTCGCATATACCTATACACACTGTCAGACAGTCGTACCTTCTCGAAAAAATAAAGCGCCGTGCGCGGTGCGCGAGAGCGACGGATAGGCTAGAGAGTTGAGCAGTAGCTAGCACAGCGTCTGGCGCGCTTGTTATTGTGTGCGAGAGGCCGAATAGAGCTAGTGTGTCGTCCGCGGCGCGCGAACGAGGAACAACTTTTCCAGCGTATATATACCTATAGCTATTAGGCTGAATCGCGAAAGTGATAAAATAAAGAGAAGACATACTGTGGGAAAAGGATTCGCGTTCGAGGATTATCTGGTATAGTTGCTCGAGCAAAGAAGATAGAAAGCTGTTCGTATCATATCATGTAAGTGTCTTCATTATTGTTGTCATCCCCGTGGAAGTTGCTCTGATCCTTCTTCTGTCTCGGGGAAACAGCCGGCGAGTTATGGCGCCGGGCCGGTGAACCGCGGTGTGCTAGTACGTACTTAGTTAATCGTCTTTGTGTTAAGATAGGATTTCCGAGCGTTTAGTTAGCGATAATGCAGCTCGCGAGAGAAATGACAGCGAGATAAAAGCGGCGTGTGACAATAATGTCGCCGGCATCGCGGCTCCCTTTCTCCATCGTAAACTTTTGCTCCGTTTTTCGCAGCCCTGACGAGGCGACGTTGTCAAACGAACGATCATCTCGGCGATTTAAACGCTACCTCGCCCCGTAAAAATCAGACCCACCTTTATACCTATATTGTGGAATGATTGACGCGCGCGCGGATTTAATGGTGCATTGTTTTTTCCGTTTTCCTTCTGGCGATTCGCGTCGGGAATGCGGAAATTTTTGTTTTTAAAGCGAACTGGAGTCAGGAGAGTACTTGTTGCTCCGAAACAATTATTAAGCAATTATTGTTGCACAGATATATGTTGAGGTGAGGAGCACGAGCGTTGCCAAGTCTGAAGTAGACCTGTATAAATTATATGTTTGTCTGGAAAAATTAGCGGATTATAGTGTCCCGTGTTTGTAAACAAATGGCCGGATGTTTTTCAAACTCCAGGATAACTGTGAAATTCGAGCCGATAAACCCGCCCGAGTTAACAATGCGCTTTAAATGCAAGGTATGGATTTGCTGTGATGTATGTACAGTTTCGCTTGATTCTATAGGTATGCAGTGGTGCATCTCATCTAACATTGTAATATCGTATTCCGGGACCGCGGCTCGAGATACAATGCATCACGCACTCGCGCTTACAAAGGGCCTTCTCCCTCTATGCTATGTGACACATACGTACGTGCGCACCCGGCAAACGCGAGCTAGGTTAGCCTGGAAACCGGGGGGAGAATACTACCAGAGGGTCGGCGGTCTGGGTCGTCATTAGATAACGCCGCTTACATTCTGTCTTCCCGAAACTCGGAGCTTTTCCAGCATAATACACTTACCTATACGAGTATAATCTATAGATAGCGGCCGAAAGACGGTGGAAAAATCAATAATAGGAGAAAAATAAACAGCCCCGCGATCATGCGTGTGTGTGTAAGATGGGTGTACGACACGGGACGCGTCTTATACGGGATTGATATTTAGGAGCGCGCGTTTCTTTGTCGGGATCGACAGTCGAGAATAAGCGGGGCTATTGCGTGTGTATACCGTAGGTATACTTAGGAAAATTTTTGGGGGGAAGTGGATTTCCTTTGGTCAATGAATGGGTGTATTATACGATGTTTGGAGACGATAATTGGGTGCAGTTGAAATGAGATGTATGAGCGGAGGGGAATGTTATTACTGTCTGGTAAAAATTATTGGCCTACTTTTATTTGTTTTTATCAGGAAAGATGTGTAAAGATAGTTTGAATTTAAATGCATTTCTGTTATATTATCATTGAAAAATAGTTATTTATAGATATTTGTATACATGCATGACTATTCCTAAATTATAAAAGAACGTTATTTTTATGTTTTTAAAATACAGAATATTATTGATAACGCTTTACTCAAATTATAAAGTATTTTTCAATAAGATAACAAAATGTCTTTGATTGTTACCAGTATAGTAAGTTGATAACAATTTAATCAAAAGAAGAAAATTGTATTTATTCGGCATCTCGAATATTCGATGCGATTTAACTTCAAAATTGGTATAATAGGCTTAACCCATTTCAAATGTAAATATGTTAAAAAGTTACGATAACGAAACTCAGGAAGTCGGCAAGGGAACTACACATAACTTCACGTGTTATGAAAAATATTTTATACACATGTTAAAATGTGTTTCTTTCGTTATTATAACTATCTGTTTTCAGTATTATAACTATCTTTTTTTCATTATTATAACTATTATTATAACATCAGTATAACTAGATTTTTAAAAGATTTAATTTGGAATTATTGTAAAGTGCGTATTCTTATTCGGACATATTTAATAAAAAATTTCAATTTATTTATTATTAGCATAAATTCATTTTTTTGTACGCATACAAAACAGTCCATATATATTAGATGCATTTTGAATTGACGTAAGAAAAAGATCAGGAATGTAACACGTTTGCTCCTCTTGCAATTGCAATGTAATTTATTCAAATTCATCTACATTACTTATAAGTTATCATAGGATATATAGAGCCATGCATGGGTATAGTTTTATCATTCACGCAGAGCTTATTAAAGTCAAAATGTTATTTACCATTATTTAAACTGTTAATTTAAGATAACGATTCATGAGTTTATTTAAATTGATCTATAAATTTGGCAGCATAAGATAAATAATAGATTAATAGTATATACATTTCGATACTATACTACGATAAAAATAAGGGTGACTTAAGTGGTGAGATAAGTGGTACTTAACGTACGGACTATAAAAAAGTCTATTAATTCAAATGGCACCTTTAATACTACATTCTTCAAAACAATTATCTTTAAATCTCAATCTTTTACTCTATCCTTTAATAATGCGTGTTTTATACTTTAAAATTCAATACTTTCTACTTGCATATCATGAACTTACTTATTGACCTAATTATGAATATTGGATTTATTGAACATCGATTTTGCGACCACGGCGCGGTCAAAAATTACAGCTTAATAATTAACAATGTCGATATTTAATTAAATGTACTCGGCGAAAGCTTTATAGTAGTATAAGTGAAATGAGGCCAATGGATTTTTCACTAATTCATTTCATTTTACAAATTTCTCCTTACAACTAGTTTTATGGAATTTTTACGCTTGTATTTTAAACAAGCCCACACATACACGACCGCACACGCACTCTAAAAAATATTGTATTTTGGTTCTAAATGTATAAAACATTTTTATCATGTTTTCGCGAAAATTTTTTTATTATTACCAAGCTGTTCTGAGGAAGAAAAATCCACGTAGGCATCTATCGTGCACGCAATCCGCCAGTATAGTAAGAACAAAGATGCCAGCAATATATTACAATCTGTGTTTCTTATATTAGAGTAATGTGGCTTAAAGTCTCATGAAAAGCTGCCACGTGCATATTTTATCACTTCTACCCATTTCTCTCGTAAACTTTTATATCATACGCCATATCTTTTTCTATAAGTTACATTTTTTCTAATCTATTAACGTACACTATCACAAAACTTCCTTATATATAGGTATACAATGTGTACATTTTGAAAAGGAAATTGTAAACATAATACATCTAAATGTATGGAAAGTTTTCTAATTAACGGTGTACATTGACGATGTACTTAAAATTCACACCTAATGCATCAGAGTATTCCAAGCCATTTCTCGTCATTACAAAGTCTTGCATTTAATGGCAGCATAACTATTTGCTTGTTGTAAACTCTATACCTATTTATCTTCGATGCTGGCAAAAAGTCAAGTAAAGAGCAGCGATCTTGGTTTGTAGATTATTTAAAGATATAGTACGCATTATCACAAAAATGTGTTATTCAGAAATATACTGTTTTTAAATTTAAATTGGCTTTCAAGAGTTTACTTTTTTTCAAAATATACAAGTGCTAAAGATAGCTAAGTATTGAACTATTTTTAAATGAGAAAAAAAAATTATTTAAGTTCAAATTCGCCGTCACTATACATACAATGTTAATAGTTGGTATTATCTTACTTCGACTGATATGGAAATAATACTTTTTCGACTGCAAGGAATTTAAAAAAACTTTCCTTATGGTAATTTATTTGGTTCAGTAAGTCAATCGATTATTTTGAAATATGTAACTCTTCACGGTAAAAGAAATAACTTCATACCTATGTGTATGCATATTAATTTCCAATAACAGGGCAGCTAAAGCTCTGAAAAGAGCAAAAAAATACATTTTTGGACGAATCAAGCGCATTCCTGTAATGCAACCTTGCGTTTTCACTGCTAAAACCCGCGTTTAATTCATTTGAAAAATCTGAACGTTCGAGATAGGACGACGCGATCTCAAATATCCGCTGGTACAATTTCCGCGGCGGTTGCGGAATTTATTTACAACACTAGCATTTCTAGAAACTGAATAGGAGTATAGGAGGGGAACGCAACCGAGAGACACGTTTTACAAGCGTGCATACGACTCAAAAAGCGTGAATTTCGCCGCGCGATAAGATAACGGCCCTGCGCGCATTCACGCCTTCGACATAATATAGGCGGAATTGAGAATACTCCTTTTATCTTTACTCTATATATGCGTGTTAGTATCTTACACGCATCTGTGCACGTGACATCGATGCCGAGAGTTTATTTATTTATTTTTTTTGTCAAGTGCACGATTAATAATAAGTGATGTAACGCGAGGTGTGTGTCGTAAATTTTGCAATTCGCGCGACGGCAGGATCTACTTATAGAGACTTAATCGTCCCTTATCACCGCGTCAATCATTGTTTTGACGCGTGCGATTCTATTGTTGACTCTGGTTATACCGTTTAGTTTATTGGACGTTATACAATGGGCTTGAGGTTGAGGTAAATAGTGGGATTTAAAAATCGACGAGACATAAATTTAACTGATCTCTATATCGCGATCTACTATCATTTACGATGTCTATTCTCGTTCCTCTGTCCTGAATAGCTTAGAGTCTCCTCTTAACTTATTTTAATAATCAAGAATATTATCTTTTGCTTATAATACACTAGTTATAAAAAAAAAATTATTCTAAAAAATCTGAGCAATTATTTGAAAAAACATGTAAGATAGTCGTTTACCAATTGAACGTAATAAAAAGCAAATGACCGCTCTTGTGATGATACAATGCACATTTTTAAAAATAGCATCACTCGAACTGCACTCGAATCTCGTGCGAAGTTGCACAATACGTCGAGTGTTCGAGGCACGTATAGGTATAAGTTTAGTAGATCGCGCATAGACCTTAAAATCTATTTCGTGCGTCAACGGGTGGCAGGAACCTTCCCGTATTACTCATCTAGAATTCAAATTGAATTTTCAATAGCTCGCTGAAACGTTGTATGTATGAAAATATATACATAGAGTTTTGATTCGATTGTCCTATTTTATTTTTGAAAAATGTGTTTACATGTGCATGAGACGTGTATATCCTGTGTGTTCGTCAGCTGTTGAATTTTGTATGATATTGTGTGCAATCAAGTTTAACTTATTTGCTAGGAAAGTATATATCGCGTAGGGTAGGTCGCTACATAATATCTTCCTATAAACTAGAAAATAAGATCTAATGAAAAAGCGTTGATGGGTGGATAATAAAGATAGAGTTACAATTATTATCGCGCGATACAGATGCACGAAGTTGCTTTAGCAATTTACGTCATCGATCATTGGCACTAATGAGCCTGCAAAAGTTAGTTAAAAAGTAACTTGAAAAAAAAATACGTCCTAGAGTGCAAGTAGAATCATGTACGCACATTTAATTAAAGTAACAGTTGCATTTCACGTTTGTTTAATTAAATGGTTTCGAATAAGGAGACCTAAAATGTAACTTTGAGCAGAATTCATCCAATAGATACTTTTCTGATTATAAAATGTCTTATATTGATAATAAGTTTTTGAAAGTCTTATTAAAAATACATTATGAGTATGATAATGCAGTAAATTTAATGCGTATAATTTCAAAGATTATTTCAATATTCTGTATAAAATATTCCATTCCAATATTAATTATTTTCGCTGTTGTACTATACCATATAGGTAAGTTTTCAAGTTGAAAGAATGCATACTAAATAATTTTATATTTACATGAATGCTTCATAATATACAAAAGTTATGTTTATTTTAATTTGATTGAAACACAAAAAATATCTGATTAATTTATAAATTTATAATGAAAATAGCCCCTGCAATTCTATATTAATAATGATTATTAGTATTTCTCTTTTGACCAATAAAAGTATATTTTCTGAACAGACTTTAAAAATACATTTTGCACTTCTACCGTATTCAAACTTCTAAAAATATCTCACAGGTCAAACGAAAATATTCAGAGTATGACGTCAGATCTGCTTTTGACATTGTATTTAATTTTGAATTACAAAAATAATGCAGTTTTAATGAAAAACTAATACTTAATAGGTAGATCAAACGAAATGCATTTTTACTAAATTATTTTATTATGGGTTAAAATTAAAATACTAAAAAAGGAAATGAACCTTTGAAGGCCTTTCATAAATAGATACATTCGTTTTTTTCTCAATTATTATAATAATAAGTTACTTAAAAAAATAAAGAAGTTGGTTTTTCGGTTCACCTTAATTTTTTACCCTTAAAAATTAATAAAATTACGTTATTTAGAGTATATAATTGATACATTTTATATCTAACCATAGTTGTTATAGAGAAACGCGTAATATACTTTATTAAGTGTTTAACAAAAATGTTGTCATTTATTCGAATTCTTCTTTGCCAAAGTTTGAAAATTAATCATATTGAAGCTTTTTACATACCGACTTTTTACGAAATTGGCTATTGATTTACATTCGAGTATCAGATATATGTAGCGATGTAGCTCATCTTGAACAGTCTTGAACATTCAACTTCAAGCTGCAGTGTCAAGTACACTCTCCGTTAGGAACCTCGCCCATGGCTGATTTTTAATTACTACTCCCAGTGCGCTTGTAATAGCGACTTTATACATAGACTACTGTTCTCCAATATTTTTAATTGAACATTTATTGCTCTAATCATTAACCCCTGTACATCTCCGCTTCTGCGAACTTTCTACTAAAGAACACAGGCACTTCTACCCAAATTCAACTTCAAATTCGATGCAAAATCATAATTAACCGTCAGACGATTATACCGAGTAATGATCTTTTACGGAACTTTTGCCGCCCGCGCGCGCAGATAGGCAATTTTGAAATACACCGCAGCAACAGTAGCGTTAGTAGTTTGCTATTTTTTGCACTACAGTCGGGTACACGACCCAGTTTAAGGTCAGTAGCGCGCGTCGAGCTTCTGTTTCGCAGGAGCTTGCGCTACGGCATATAGGTGCTCTTTCAGAGCGTTGTTGCCGAGAAAGTGGGAAAGAGAGAGAGAAAGAGAGAGAGAGAGAGAGAGAGAGAACGAACGCGCGCGGGGCCTTGGCATCAGCTGTTCACGCGAGCTGGCGGAGGCTCTAAGTAGAAGAGTTACATGCAAGACAGACAGGCGCGGCTGTTCTAAGTTGCTTTCGTGAGAGGGACGTTTCGAGTGTTTTCTCGAAGGGTCGTGCATTTTTTAATAGGGTGCACTATAGGTACCTGTGTCGTGTCTCGTTTCAAGAGGGGCGTGGTTGATTTGCTATTGTAGTTAAGGGTGTTGTGTGATTTAAAAAAGAGGTAGAATACGATTTTAAGTAACATATGATTATTTTATGGGAAGTAATGAAAAATTAATTTTCAAGGGCATGTTATGTCTTTCAAAATAAATGTTTCCACAAAGAAAGGCAAAGATAACAAAGCAGAAAACAGAAAAGAGAAATCTTTGTTTCCCGATTCTGACAATTGCGATCTTTTCTGAACTCGCACAAAAGACATTACAAAGGATTGTAAAAGTTATGACACTGATTTGCTGGGAGAAGGCCTTACCACTTGCTTCGAAAAAGTAATTAAATAGCGCTCGAAACACTTAAAATAACAATTCAGATGAAGTAAAAATGGGGAAATTATTGTATTTAGGTAAACGCTAATTAGAGTCCATTCGAAGAAACTCTTAATAAATACATAGTGATAATTAATAATTATTAACAATTTTTAAAATATTGTTTTGTTCGAAACAAAAATTATTCAATACACGTCTAATTAGATGGAATGTCCAAAATTACATTTTTTTTATTTGATTAATAAACTATTTTTTGTGTAGTTTTTAATGTGAAAATTTTAATACAAAAAAGTATTCGAAAATATATAAAGCATAGTTTCTTTATAATATTGTTGTAAAAATTTATGTAAATCCGATAATATTTAATGATGCTGCGCAGTAAAGGGTTATCAGATATATAAGGATATATAAATTATGGTTAATTCTTCGGAAAAAATAGCAAAATTACTTGATACACAAATACTGCAATCATCAAAAATGATAAGAATTACGTAATATAGACTGAAGCAAACGTTATATCAGATGTGTGTAAAATGACAGATATGAGGTTTATTGAAATATAGTAAAGATAAGATTCAGTGTTTTGAGGAAATTATTTTGGTATTTTAAACCATGACGTAATTACTTAATTCATTTCATGTTCTGCATAACATTTCACTTTATTGTACTTTCTTTGCTATCACTATTTGCTTCGATAGATGCACTACTGCTCATTCGATAATGGACATCACGTGTTCTTTACGCTAATTTCGATTGAATGGACGGCTTATTTTCATATCTTTTCTCCTTTCTCTTCTTCGTTTACCGACTTTTCATTTACTCGAGTTTATCGCGAGGACATAAAAAAGTGAAAGGGAGAAAATATTGCATAAAAACAGAATTATCGCTTTATTGTGAAATAGGGTACTAAAAGAAATAAAAATCGTTTACAATTATGATAATCGTTGTTAGTAATACACATTTTTAACGTAACAACATAAAAGCGTAATAACGTAAAACCATTCTAGCATATTTTTTCTCTACTGCTTCTCCTAACCAGACGGAAAAACCAGAAAGAGGAGAGAAAGAGAGAGAGAGAGAGAGAGAGAGAGAGAGAGAGAGAGAGAGAGAGAGAGAGAGAGTGTGTGTGTGTATGTGTCGTAAATAAAAAGCTCACCGCTCTGCACGCGTACAATCGGTGGGATATCATGAGGCAGTCACGCTCACGGTCTTGCATGCGTGTCACCGCGTCGATCTATGCATTACTGGATTAAGAGTAAAGTGAAAAAATGTCCCTTACACCTACAATATAGGATATTTTTATAGTTTCGCTGAACGAATTCGTATAGTCGCACGAACAAGATGACGAGTTGTTTCTCAATTACGTACGAGAGAATCACGAGGGAGAACATCACTGAGATAAAGTTTTTCTTCAATTCTTTTCTTTACTTATCAAAATTTCGCTTTCTCTCGTTTTCTCCCAGCAAATGCGTCATTTGTCGCTGACGTTGTAAATAATTTTTCAGTTTTAATTAATGCTGTGCTTTTCAGACCTTGTTAATAATTATTATATGAATGAATCGGTTGTCGTACGTATTGATAATATACATATATATTCAAGAAAGAAAAATCAATACTTGTATTTTATGTAAAGAAGTATAGGTTGTATGTCACCAATCGTTGTAAAAGAATAAAAAATAAGACATAAATTGTTAAATTTTCAATCATATCTCACAAAATTGACTTTATTTTTTAGATGACTTATAAGTTAATTATTTAATGAAATATATTTAATTAGGTACGTGATTATTATTGGAAAATACATTCACATGACACATAGTTTATAAGTTACTTTTAGCTAATAAGCAATGTTTATCGATCATTATGCAACTTGATTCTAGCATCTGTATGATAACAGTGGCAATAGTTAAATGAAGCATAAGCTGTAAGTAGAAAAAACATTTGATCTATTATGAAAGACTTGAATTCACGTGAACTGTTTTATGCTTACCTCATGTGACTATCTACGAATCTTCACATGTACAAATAATAATTAATGAATTTTCAAGAAAAATATAATTATGAATTAATTAATTTTCAATAAAAATTAATATTTTAATTTTATATTTTTATTTCGATTGTTATTCAAATTAAACATTTTTATTGTATATGGCCGAAAATATCAATAAGTATGAAAAAAAGTTTATTAACTTAAAATAATACAATATCATATGAAATTTACAGCATATAAATTAAAATATTTGCAAAAACATTTTTTTACTTAAGTTAAATTAATTTAAAAATGCAATCGTGAATTAAAAGTGAAAATATGAAAATTTTTTCATCAGATAATTTTTCAAAATCGATAAATTGTTTTTGCGCTTACGTAAAGCTAAAAAAGATTAATTACGCACTTCATAGACAAAACATTCATTCGCATATCGGAGTAAGTTGTGTAAAAAATTGACATTCCTATCTAGTAAGCCGAAATGCATTACGTTTCATCGCATTTCAAATCAATCATATAGAAGAAAAATTTTAATGTTTTGGCATAAATAGTAATTATCGGCATTATTCGTAAGTCTTCAGTAACTGAGATACAATAGAATAAAAGCCAATCTGTAGTTATATATTTCGTTGGAACCAATGATATCGAACGAAGCTTTCGTAGATTCGATAAAGTAATGGTGAAAGGCCGGAAACGCATGATAATATTGTGTTGTAGTATCTATGAAAACAATACAGTAAAATGAATAATTATCTGGAATGCATGTCAAATAGATAAAAAGTGCAACAAGTATAAAAACGAGTAAAACTAATTCTGTTTTCTATTTCCAATTAAAATTTCTGTTTGCAATTGTTAAATTAAATAAGCTCTTTAAAAGTTCAAACTGCATAATTGAATTTACCAATTTTATTTCACAATGCGAAGAATTCTGATTAATTTAAAATAATATTCATATAAGCTTTTCAGTATAATTAAATTTGAATTGAAGTTATTTGTACAGTAATGAATTTATGGATATGGTTTTCATATCGAGCTTATACATAGATAGTTAGTATGGCTAAGTTTTGACTTGATACTACTATCAGGTCTGGTTCAGACCAGATTTATTTAGTTAGACCACATGAATTAGGACATATAAAGCTTAAAACTTTAAAAACATGATTATACTTTTAATAACAATATCCCAACAAAACTAATTACTTGAAGAAACATAATCCAAGCTTTGTTGTCTTTACGTTAATTATAATCAACTGTCTTATGCTAAGGACTTGATTTCCACTTTAATTACAAAAACTTTTCCGAAAGCTGCACTTTTGCTTACTTTCGAGTTATCTAAGATATGTGATTATTTTTAAAGATTAAAAATCGTTGACGAGGTAGTGAATCATGAAATAGTAATTTCAGAAAATCGTCCAACTCGCGTCATCTACATAATGATAAAAAATTAATTCTCTTATAATGCAATGTCTGAGAATCTCTGGTATTGTACTATTCCACAATCTTTTGATATTCATGTGATTTAATATTTTTTAAATTCGAAGATTACACAGCAGTCGATGTTAAAGTTAAATCAAGCATGAAGCTACTAATCATTTCTGTATGCAAAAAATACTTTAATTGATCAGGAACACTATTATTATGAATTATTATAGTCGAATATATGGATTCTCCTCAAAATAAAGATAAGTGCGGAACAGTGATAAAATTAATTCAATACCCCCGTTACCATCTTAAGACTTTAAACTTATTAAATTTATGGTCGCAATAAGTCAAAAACTTTGTATGGCAAAATTTATAGTGCCATGCGTGGGCAATAATAGCGCTCTCTTATAGGTATATTATGGATCTCTAGAGAAGGGAGGGAAAACGAATACGTGAATATATTGCCTTATACGTGTTGACAGTGCGCCGCAAGACAGTTTTCTCGGTTTTTCTTTTATTTTCTGTCGCAAGACAATTAATGTGTGGGGCTCGTCTCTGCGACTGTAAAAGATTCTTGTGTATCAGCGCATGTAGACGCAATAGCGACAAGCGATAAACGTATAACAATAAAGTTAAAGCTGCTTAATCGGCCGTGAAGTATCGATATTGCCCCTTATAAGTGCTCAAGCAAAGTCCAAAATTAATTACAATTCAGTTACGATAAGGGATTCGTATGGGGAAAGTTATAAATAAATACCGAAGATTTAACGTTACTTTATTCGTATGTCGTATGTGTGAGTATATAATATGTATATATTTACACGAATTTTCATTATCGACTGCCTTGTCTGAATCACGAGGAAAAATTAATTTACGATGTTGTTGACGACAACAGGAGGATAGAAATTAGTCATATTATCCTTATTAGAGGTTATGTATAACACTGAATTTTTAGCGATTAGCCCATATCGCTTATGATGTTATTAAGTGATATGTCAACATTTGAAATATAATAGAGTAATTTCACAACATAAAACACTTAAAACTTCTTCCGCATAATTAAAAAAAGGAAAATGAATTTATTATTCATCAAAAGTCATTTTGATAATTGCCCATTCAAAAAGCACTTTAAACTATTACCTACGGTCAGTTCGTATATCTTGATATTTCCAAAATTAAGTTTAAAATACTTGTGTATTATTATTTATTGTGCGATAAATTTTATAAATTTTTTTTAGTTTAATCGTTGTCCAGTCATTCAATCTTCTATGTTTACTTCAAAATCAATTTTTTTGGTTTTTATAGTAAATATAGTATTAAATTTGTTTAAACACTGACTGAATGACAGTGCATCCATGTTGTATGTACCTAGTAGGATTGTAAATTTTTTATTGCAACATAATTAAATTTATTATTTCTATTCGGTTCACTATAAGATATCAGATAGACGAAGGGCTTTCTCAAGTCTCATTTCTTTTCTATCCAAATAGTTATCATATCTAAACACGAAAATATTAGCTTCGTACACATTGACCCTCGGCATATATCATCGGCCGGCCCTCTCCTATATTAGTACTTTTGCACTCATCCTCATTTACTCTTGATATACTCAGACCCTTCATTACTATCTCTCTATATACTATCGTCTCGTTTCCTCACCATAAAATAAGATGACATAAATCGCTATGATATTCTTACCTTCCGTCCAAAATCAGCCTTGAATCAAAATAATCTTCATCGCAGGATCGCGCGCGTTTCGCTTACATATTATATCCCTTGTATTCTGTTGACATATACACGAGGTAGCGATGAAAAGCTCTCGGAGCGCGGAGCTTGCATTGGGCGAACATGCAAAATACAATACGCTCTCTCCGAGCGCGCCGAAAAAAGGAGTGTGAGGGGCGCATATACAGATATATAATGAGAGCGATCGACAGAGCGACTTGCGACTCTCTCTTTCTCTCTCGCTATATAGATAGTGCTACATATTGGTGCGTGCAAAAGAGCCAAAGAGAGATGGCCGTAGAGCAGCGAGAGCGAGAGAGAGAGAGAAAAACAGAGAGGGAGAAAGAGAGTGCGGGCTGATAAGGAGATAACCCCACTGATCGCTTTTTCTTTCTCTCTCTCTCTCTAATACTTAGTCGTCGTCTCTCTTTCCCTCTCCCCCGCGGGGTCGAGAGGTCGCGCGTCTTCTTCCCTCTCACTCGTCTCCCCCGTCGAGGCGTGCGTGCGCGTGAGAGACAGATAGGAGAGAAAGAGAATAGAGAGAAGGAGAGCGAGGCATCGTCGACGTTTCCTCGCACTTTGGACCGCGCGCGGCAAGCTTAAGTTCGAATAAACCGCGGGCGGCTCGCTCAGTGCCGCACCGACGACGCATCGCAGCACAGCGTTTCCTCGTCCACACACACGCAAACTTGCATTTGAGATTGGTTGCATCGAGGCAGCAACAAGTTGCACGTTAACCATGGGTCTTTAGCAGGGGCTGAAGGCTTTTCGTCTGAGGAAGGAAGAGAGATAGATAGATAGAGAAGGATCGAGGAAGTGTATCTCGTCACGTGCGCACGCGCAGCAGTGATCTCTTTTGAAAAAGCACGTGCAGCGCGCCGATCGCGACTCTCGCGCGTCTCGGCTGTATAAAGGCAGAAGGAGGATTTTAGCCGAGGACACAGACGTTTTTCTTTTCTTTATACCTCGTTCTTTTGCCGAATTTATTTGGAAGGTTTAATAATGGACGATAAAATGTCGGAAAGAACAGAGTCGAGGAGCCCCACGTCGAACGGCAGCATGATCGTCGTGAGCAACAGGTTGCCCTTCGTCTTGAAGAGGAACGAGGCCACGGGAAAGCTCGAGCGGAAGGCCAGGTGAGTTGAACCAATATTGTTTATAAATATTTTTTCTTTTTTTCTTTCAATAGTTTTTAGCCAATATTTTACTTTTTATATATATAATAACGCATAATCAAATTACCCTGAATTTAGTTACATCAATGGTAATAGTTTTTCAAAGAAATTTTAAATAGTACATAAGTAGATAAAAATATTACGTGTAATTCAAATTTGTTCATTTTAAGACAATGAAAACAAAAGAACACTTGTGCATGCGTTTTTTTCCTTTCTTCGTGCGTCTACGCTACTGTATCCATTTTGAAATTGCCAATCGTTTCCTTATTACTCCACGAGAGTTCCTTGTCCGTTAATGTTAGCATTGTGAGATATAGATACATACTATGCAGCAGCTGTTTGAATTTTATTGGCCATCTTTTTGTGATCTTGAAATGCTTTATTGATTTCAAGATAATAAAATGAGTTTCCAATGTTTTATTACAAAAATGACGTGATATTATTGTGTAAGAACTTTTATTTATATTATCAAGTTTAAATAATTAAATAGTTAATGTTCTTACCCTGGTAGAAATGTTAACCATAAGTTAGCTATTTTTCAGTTAACTTTATGGCTAAAAACGAACATACAATTGCTTGTATTTCTTAATTATGTACCAGTCTGAAATAGATTATGGCATTTAAATTTGATAGAATATGTATTTTAAGTAGTAGTAGAACTTTTAGATGAATTATATTATTTTTGAATTATGATTTTTGCTAAAAATGTTTCCATTTAATTCACATATTAGCTATAAAATATGGTTCATTTTCTACCAGAGTATTGTTATCAGTTGCAAATTAATAACTTTAGTTTAATACATAAAATTAAAAACTTCCATGTAATAGTTTAGTAATTATTCATAACTATAATACCAGTTAGTAGTTTAAATCATTTTTATCATACAATTAAAATTGTAACAAAACC
>JAPYZO010007440.1:0-10273 GCA_030522905.1 Torymus flavipes | reverse complement strand
AGTCTGTCCCACTTTTACAACTAGCCCATTGTAATTTTTACTACAATATTTTTCTCCGTGTAAGAACGAATCTTACATTTCACTTGGAAAAAATAGACCTTTAAAGTCAATAGACGTATAGAGAAACTGTCAGAAAGTCAATCATCTGGTTAAGACACTGGCTTTCCAGCTTGAAATGTCGAGCGTCGGACTGTCCATCACTGATCTTTTCTTGAAATGACGAATTTCTTCCGTTTATTCGTCATCTCTTTTTTTCCTCCCGCGACGCCACTCACTACTATTTTATTCAAGTAACCTTTTTAATGTATTCTCTGGCTCTTTGTTTTTTGACACTTTCTTTTTGCAACATACAAAAATAATTACATCAGAGCGAGCTTTTGCAGTATAAATGCGCATTAATTTTTATTATAATGTAAAACTCGAAAATCTCTTCCACATAAAACGCAGAAAAAAATAAGCGAGAAAAGCACAATAAGTACCAACGAATGCAGTACCTTGTTACCCGTAAACGCGTTTCATTACGATGGACAACCTATATACAAAAATCATCAAAACCAATTAACAACCATATCATACAACCGCTCTTTCTTAGCATCTCATCTACTCGCACCTCATATACACCTTGGCGGAGATATACACTTTCCAATTTGCACTCGGCAAACTTAATGAGTAATCGACTCTATAGTACACGCACACTCCAGTAAGCCGAACCTTACCACCACCACCGCTGCGGAATTCCGAAAGATACCCCCGCAGCACACTGCACCTCCCTCTCTCTGCGCCTTACGAAACACGCGCGAGCGCAAGACTCCCCGAGTGCCAACCAGCCAGAGAGAGCGAGAGCTATATAGCACTGGCGCTTAGTTTACGGCAGGGAATTTCGGCTGTAAATTCACGTAATAGACGAGGGCGGCGGCAGCAGCTCTTCCACTACATAGCAGTGCAGTTACGCGCGCGCGCGCCGCTATACACCTAATAGTATACCTACCTACCAACCTACCCGCGGCTGTGTATGTGCGCGAAATTCGAGCGGCGCGAGGGGAAAATCGATATAGCACGGTAGAGGCGACCTCGAATTCGGATGGACGCGCGAACGCGAGACCGCAGAGAGGCTGCGATGCAGAAACGAACGAGCTAGGGATATATATGGGAAAAAATTGAAATTGGAAATGGCCGTTTTGGGAGCGTCGGTGACGAGTATATGTGTGTGTGTAGAGTGGTCAATATGTATATATTCATGTTTCGGAGTGTATTGGAAGTCTGTGTGTGCTGTGCTGATCGCAGGGCTTGCAAAAGTTGCAGTCGAAGTTGGACAGTGGCCGGTTAGCCCGCGGGGGAAATTTTTGTTTTAAGTCGGCTACTGCCTGCTGTTGGGAACGTTGGGGATGTTGGCAAGGATGGAGGATCGATGGGGGAATGTGGTTTGGATTTGTTGTTCGTATCAGAGAGTTTATGTTGAGAGTAGAGAGGATTGTATTGTGGATTATAAGCATATCAGGTCGCTTCGAGTTGAACGAACGGGGTATATTTTTGTTTTATATCTACGTAATTTTTTGTTAGAGCTTCACTTAAATCAAATACCCACAAAAAGTTTATCAGACTCTTCCTCTCTAAAATCTTCAGACCTGATTTATAATTTTTGTTTTCTCTTGTTTTTTTACGCGAAAACGTACATATATCTCCTCGCGCAAATGACGCGCAGGTTCCACAACCGACGATAAATCGCTATTTACAGTCGCGCACCTTATGATGAGAGAGAGTCGTTACACGGCTCGAAGAGCACGCTAGCTAGCTCTGGCGTGTAAAACTTTCCCCCTCCCTCACTCGAGAATAAAATATTATCATTGCGCCCTGACAAAGGCACAACGCTCTCTCGCTCTCGCATTTTATCCTGGTTTATAACAAAGACTCCAGTAAATTTTCCCGATAACTGGACCCGGTCGCTACACGCGACGTTTCTCTCTCTCGCTTTTGCGTTCCTTTATGGGTGCAGTACTGCGCGCACGAAAATGTTATCACACTCAATCTACTATATACGCGAGAGCGTACAGCATGTAGGTGAAAATGCAGCAGGAGCAGGAGTGTAGTTACTGGGAGGAAAGTATATTATACACGGCGAAGAAGCGACGGGAAGAAAAATTAAAAAGTCCATTTTCCTGGGTACACGATGCAAAGTTTTTTTGGGGAATATCACTTAGCGGCGTGTATATAGATGAGTCTTTGAGGGCGAGATAGGGGATGGATGTATTAAAAGTTGTAATGGCGCTGAGGCAAATATAATGGAGGCACGTGAGATCGATAGATGTTTTAACTTGACGATGCGGTTAAGGGAAAGTTCAGAGTAGTTTTCTTTTTTTGGTGCATGTAGGATGGGCGATAGTGCGGATTTGAATTATTTTTAATTTCTATTGCATACAACGTAGACATGAATAAACAATATTTGACGGTGTCTTTATCCTAATATATTATCAATATATTTGTTCGGGACTGTAGTACCCTAAGTGCCCGCTAGATGGCGAGCGCCAATGCACTTACCCTTTGCTTTGCTTATTGCTCAATTGCTATTTACATTTGCTTTTACTGGGAATATCAGTTCTCGTATTATCTATTATATTATTTTATACCTTGCTTGCTAAAACTTATAATGTTTTTGTCAATAATTCGGGAAGCACTCGTATTATATGTGGTTACACTTTGACTATTTGCTCGAACGCATTTGAATTCATATTTTCTGCAATCAACTTTCACCTTTGAGTAGATTGGCTGCACAAACTCCATTTTTTATTTCTTCTCGCTGACAAATACCCTGACAATATAAACTCTCGTATACGTTCATTCGTATATACAATATTATTAAAAAACTTGCTAACGTCGAGGTGAATATTGAGTTCACAATGAAATTGCTTGATTATTAAACCGATATCTATTATTTACATGTCCTTTGTTCGCATTTCGGAAAGGACATTTTCAACACGAAATATCACAGCTCTCAATCCAGTATATAGGTGGAGAAGAGAGTTGATTTGATTAATCATCGCGGGCATCGATCAAGGTATTGAAATATTTATAAACTTGATGCGCAAAAATAAGAAAATATATTTCAATCATGAATATAATTGAAAATCCAATTATTTCACTCAACGAAATTAACGATCAGATATAAATGTATTTATAGAAGAAAATTTATATACATTGTGCGCCGCGTGGTTTCAGCGCAGCAGGCAGCACACGATTGACACGAGACAAATCAGGTGAACTGCATCTGACAAGGAAATCAGCGCCACGCGTATATATTAGCGCTCGTTCGATTTTTCGTTTTCTTCACCTCCATCGGTCGATCGAAGTTCCGCGTGGCGAGGCCGCGTTCCCGAATTAGTAGCTCGGACTGGAGAGTAATGAAATAGAACATAATTGCGCGGCTCTCTCGGCTGTTTGATGAACTAACGGTGCACGAGTGGCGCGTGTCTATAGCACACACGCACATATTGGGCGTACGATAGAACGGATATGACAAAATATCCACGTCGCAGCAACTCACGGATTATACATATATATATACGCATCTGATTTGTCACGTGTTAATAATTAATTAGTTTATGTGGGCAAGAGAGTTTGCAGGGATGATGGATCCTGCGCTAATGATTCGCTCGGAATAACTTGTTTGCGTCGCGCGTCTGTGTGTTCCTCTGCTACGCGTGTGTTCGTGTGATTATTTCGACCCAATGGGGGATAAACAATTGCGCAGGCTGATCATCCGTGACACTCGATGGTATATAATATATTTCAGTATAATTTCGGCCGGATAAATATATGATGTGTGTATAGATTTTTCGTTGGTAGTGCAGGGAAAAGTATAATGGTTTTATTTATATATGTGATATAATTAACGCAAATTCAATTACGTCGCTGTTGAATTGTTACCTCTTCAGCGGCGGGCCGGGCTGCAATAAGATCAACTATTCATCCCAGAGCTATTTTAATTAACGTTTATAAACGGTAAACGAGAGCGCCCTCGATCGGGGAACGCCGCGACCGCTTCTATAAAGGAAGCGCACAGGGTATCGTATCGAATGACCTATTATTTAGAGCGTGTATATAGAGGCGCGCGTTTGATTTAAGAAAATTTAATCTCAGTAGGAGGAAAAGCTTCGGAAAAACTGCGAATGAGCTAAGATGCCGAGCGATGGTTTTTTTTACTATATATATATATATTAAAAACTTTCATATAATATGATGGTATAATATGAGCGTATGTGGTTGTAGTGAGAGAAGGATGTCAACGTTAATTCTGAGTTGAATTATAAACTTTTTTAATGAAATTGCGCCTACATTTCCTGTTATGACCGAAGCAAGGATAAGACTCCGTGTATTATACAATAGAAGATGAGCTATGACAATCTCTGAAGAGGGTTTAATATAATAGCCCACTTTACCACTAACCTACCTTATATTAAAAGGATAACGATTTGCATCTGAAACAAATTCAGTTGTCCTGGGTAATCCGGTAATAGATCGTTCTACAAAGTTTCGAGACCAAGAAACGATGACATCTCTTTTTATTATTGGAACGAAATTTAATTGATTTTCGTTCATTTTCGTTCCAAGAATAAACAAAGGTGTCGTCGTTTTTTTTTACTTAAAAAAAAGTCACGCAGTAGTTAAAAGTGTAAAATCGCTTAAAATCCATTAATTTTGCTTTAAAAACAATTTTTATATACTTACCAAATTATTAGTATATTTAAGGCGTAACAATTTTCCCTCCGGTCAAAATATAAAGCTCCCCGAGTACCGCTCATCTCTAAAAACTCTTACGACGATCAACAACAACACGATCTTCTTCGCGTGTATAGTAGGTATGCTCACACTCGACCGTAGCGCATCATCAAAACCAACATTATACCATCCACTCTCGGAAGAAGGCGCGCAAACAGCTCCGACAATGCGTCACTACGGCCCGCACCACAAATACCAACCTCCTCCAGCGTTTTCGCCGCATTAAAGCAAATATTTGAATGCCCCGCCGTGCGGTTCTTGAGCTCCATCATCATCTCTCGCGCGCCGCACATCTAATTGTTCGAGATTAACGCAACCACTTGAGCGCTCTCTCTCTCTCCATTTGCTGGAGAGTAGTAGCGCATCCCGAACAATTGACCGTTATATATACGGAGGCCCAGCTGAAAAACGACGAGGGCTGCCTTTTGTCGCGCGATTTACCGCTGGCGCGACGCTCTAATTGCGCTCTCCCTTGTAATTCACCGAGAGAGAGAAAGAGGGAGAGAGAGAGAGAGAGAGTGGCTTTCGCGAGGGTAATTAACCATTTGACGACGTGTGCAGTGCAGAGCTACGCTGGGCGCGATATTACGTTACTAATGGGCGTTAGATATATATTTTCACGCTCACTCCGCAAGAGTAATTCGATATAGTTTCGGGATGGGCGGCCGATGCTGTACTACTGCGCGGATTTGAAAGCGAGTGCATGATGGGTGCTCTAATGTCAGAATCCGATTGTGTTTGAGGGACCTGAGGCAGTCTCGAGTGGCAGCAGTCATTAGTATAATTCGTTGATAATTGTTGTTACATTTAATTACAGTACGCATGTCATATACCTTGAATTTATGTATAAATATGAAACTTGCTGCTATTAAATTTTAAAGTGTATTAACGAGCGTGATAATTGCAAAAGATTTGCAGACAAGCGCACGTGCGGATCGCTCGTTCGTCGGGCGCTAACTTAATTTTTCATTCAATTTCCCGCGCTTGTCGCGGAATCGATGTAAATACAATCAAATGGGAATAACGAAGTTTCCCACTCCCAATTAAATATTTAAATAACGAGCTGCTACAGCTGCTGATCGAGGAGAGAAAATTTAATTCCGATGCGCTGTTGATAGAGGGCGGAGCGAAACTACTTTTTTTTCCCCTCGCGCTGCAGCGCCACTGTTGGTTTTAGTTTCTCCGAAATGCGCGTGCGGTTGAAACACGCGGCGGCGTGTTTTCTTAGGTCGTCGAATTGAATCCGGCCTTAATTACGGTTTCGGAAAACCGGAAAATAAATATTCTCGGTGGGAGTTGGCGGTATTTTGAAGGGTAGCGAAATTAATTGGGAGTGGTTGAGAATAAATAGTTGAGTTATTCGTTTGCGTACTTTTTTTATTAACGAGATTATGACGAAGCCCATATTTCTCGATAACTCACTTTTGATGTGTAAATAAGCCTGGTAAATAAATAAAATGTTTTCTGTTGCTTATATTCTAGGAAAGGTATCTTCTGCAATTCGATGTTGTAACAAAATCCATTGGGAAATTTAATATCATAATATGTTTCCGGAATAGGTATACAGGATTTCTTGGAAAATCCACCGATTCGACAAAATTCAAATTGCATTTTATATAAATTTGATCTTCTTTCCTGTACTATAGTCTCTTATAACTTTTATTACTCAATGTTTGCTTCCGTTTTAAATATTAAAACTACCAAAGTGAATGACTTCAATTACAAGATTAAATTAATCCAGAGAATATTTGCAGTGGCTACTTAGTTAATTAATGTATAATTTTGAAACGTCAAGAATAATTTTACAAAATACTTCACAGAATATATTCATTCTCAGTTTCAAGCCGTGTGTATCTCGTAACAACTGTTATTGTATTTCATAATTAAAATACTTTTTACTGGTAATCGTATTTCATTAAATTCAATTTTGTGCTTGAATTTAATTTTGATTTGGTTTTCATTCCATACACACATACACCGTTGACCCAGATCTGAATATTTGCCTGCTATATTTAAAAGTAGTAGGTAACACGATCGAATGAATTCTTCGAATCACTCTTATACCTTTTACTCTTCTATATTTCAATTGAAGGTCGGTCTAGAGCTGTCCCCGCATAATCGAACCGCTTATTGTCAATCGAGCAGGTAATGCTTGCAAGTGTAGAAAAAGAGTTACATAGAAAAATCATGCATATCGCGAAATTGCAACAGAAAAAAAAACATAATCCCCATTCCAAGAAATAACTTGTCGCATATTTCCACCACTGCAAGCATCCAAAGAAATTTATGTTAATGTCTTGAACCCCCAGAGCTTAACAACCGTATATGCCACATTTTCCCCAGCCTTGATCTATTTTTTTTATTTTCTAATTAGTATCAGCGTTTCACTCGTACTGTATGCATCTGTATACGTATAAACTCGTTCCTCTGAAAATTACCTCCGTCCTCTTTCTGCGCATTAAAAAATCCGCGCACAGGTCGTCGCGATAAGTTTAACTAACGCGTCACAGGGTAATTTTCACCCGTATACCTGCGCTTTCTCTCTGTCTTTCTCTCTTACTCGCTCTCTCTCGAGAAAGAGAGAGCCCCGCGAAATTACTGCGAATTTCACGGTAACTCTTGCCAGGAAATTTTCTTCATTAAAACGTCGCTGGCGTACCTACGATATATACCACTGCGACGCTATACTTTCGCGACGTTTCTTCGGGAACACGCAGTAATCGCGACCGGCGGGCGCAATCGTAAAAAAAAAATCTCCACAAAAAGCTGCAATTAAGTCGTGCGCCAGCTCGGAGATGGTGGGAGCAATTAAACGTAATTGTCAATGTTGACAACGATTAGATTGAGTTGCGGTAGGAGGAGCGAGAAAACTGCTGTTGTCAACACTATATTATACAGCAGTCATTGTCCCCTTATAGCTTCTAAATTTATAGAAAGTAAAGACATCGTTGGATTGCTGAAAAAGTTTACAGTCGGTGGTATAAAAGCGTTAACGGTCTTATGATTTATTTTTACACAAATGCCGCACACACGCACAGAGTATAAAAATATCTCTAGATTTATCTCAGTTCATCAAGATTCTTTTTTTTTTTTTTCTTTAAAGCTCTGTAGCCCATTTTTTATGACACATTTTAATTAATCTAGATGCACCTAAAAAGGCTACGTAACAACTGCACTCTATATATAAAACTTTTCAACCTGCAGCGCGTAAAAAATTTTTTACAACGTTTCCATCTCTCCGAGCAATACACCAAAAACACACACAGAAATTAGACCATTCGCCCGCCTCGAAAAATATTTCACGGGCAATTAAATTTCCCTTTTAAATGTTTTATACTTTATACCAACACACCTGCACAGCGACACCTTCCCTAAAATCCTACATTTTCATCAAATAAAATTTTTTTTTTTTTATTTCCTACTCCTTTTTTCTCCAAAGTCACACGCGCACACACACACACACACATGCTCGAAAAGCCCCTATTCTACTCGTCTTAAACTACTTACCTCGCCGACAATACGCTCTTTCTCCTCGAAAAAAATTCCTATATAGGTTAAAGTAATAATCCCCTGCCCTCCTCTCTCTCTCACTACACTCCTGTGCACTACTCTCCGCGCGTTCGCACACAAAGGCTTGCTCTTAACGACACTCCAAAAAATTCTCGCTCTCGACCCAGCGCGCGCCTGTACTCGAGAGAGCCTCGGGGGGCGAGGGCAAAAAAGCGAGAAAAAGCCAATTAACGCGATACAATCGCACCCGCATAATAATATTCGACACACATAGAGAGAAAGAGAGATAGACACGTTGCGGTGTTCGTCACCTTGGCGGGGAGCAGGGCCTATGCGCGCGAGAGGCGCCGCTGAGCGCTATATAGAACAGTAGTGGTGGTGGTGGTGGCTCGGAGCTACGCCTGGGCAAAAGTCGAAGGATCGACCAGGAGCAGAGCTCGGGCTGGCTGCCGGCTGGCGGCGGCAGCGGCGGCGTTCCTTCGATCGCCTAATGACGTAAAGTACCCGAGCCTCGCCCAGGTTACAGGGACTTTACTCTTTTCCTGCGGAGCTGGGATTTTACGGTTCTTTCTTTTTTTTAAGTGGCTGGCCATGCTGGTTGTGGGAAAATGGAGGTTCTGTGTGTATATTGAGGGACCAGAGGTATATGATGGATGGCGAAATTTTTTGAGGCGGTCAGCAACAATGATTTAAAAGCTTCGGTATTGGTTTCTGGTATATGCGGTTTTGGTGGATTTGCTGTTTTGGATGGATATAAGTGTATAGCACGAAGAGGGACAATAATAATTCAGTGTTCTCGTCGTGGTAAATTAAACCGGTGAGAGGTACTTAAATTCGCGGGTAAAAGCATTAATTAGCCAACGACTTGTTTTAATCGATGAATATTTTGTGCTTTGGCAAAGTGTGCTCAATTCATTCCGAGGGTATATTGTTATCACGATATTGGAGAAAAACAAATTGATCGAGAGGAAAATATTGAGAGGCAAAAAGTGTTTTCGTATAGCCGTTATAATTTAGCGACTAATTTATTCGCTACTTTTGTAAAATTGTGTATCATTTGTTGAAAAATAAGTTAAAAGCATCTTTTTTGTATTAATATACCTCGTCTAATATAATCACAATATAAGTAGGTAATTAAGTCTATTAAAAAGTTTCATAATTAAAAGTGTCAAACGTTTGCGTGTATCGATACTCAAACACGAAGATTGTTTTTAAAAATCGTGGAATTTGTGGGACGATTGAAATACGCATGTGAAGATAATAATTGAAAGTCAATACCAGTGTAACGGATGAAATAAACAATTATTTGCGTATCAATAAACACGTGTATCCCTTTGCAGATTGAAATAATTTTGCGATTTTCGCGCGAAAGTGTGTCGTTGTTAATTAAATGAAAAAGAATAACTGAACAAATACTCGATTATATATTATATTTTTACACGTGTTTTACAGCAGTTTTTACCATAAAGCGGATTACATCGTACGAGAACCATGGTATATTTACATCGATGAAATTTTAAGCCTGTGTGTTCGCGAGGAAAATATTTATTTTTACGTAGCAAAATAAAATGGCAGAAAAAAAATTAGGGCAAATGTGTAAATCAGCGGTTTAATTAAAAATTTTTGGAAAAGGTTCGCCGTTAGCTGGTTAAATTTTGTCATTTTTCTTAAATTATATCCTAGTAAATTTGATATTTTAAGAAACATAATAACATAGATGAATTATAAATTTACGGATGTAAATTATTTTAATACCTAAAGATGAACAGTTATCATTAAATATTTTAGCTTTCATAGTTTCACAGCATTTCGAGTTTCGAGATTTGTAATGTAGCGCAATTTTGAAAACTTGAAACTTTGAGAATTTCCGTCAGACGAATTTTGAACTCCCAGGAATAAGTGCCTACTGGTGCGAAGTTACACTTTCCAAGTTTCCCCGTCTCATATTAAGCAAACAAAAATCGTTTATTCGTTGAGATATTAGAACGCC
>JAPYZO010007431.1:0-12751 GCA_030522905.1 Torymus flavipes | reverse complement strand
CATGCTGGGAATTTTGTATGTTTACGCTGCAGCTACTGATTTTCGTTCAAATGCCATTTATTAGTGCGTTTCAATTTCCATTTGATCTTTAGGCATAATTCCAAGAGGAAGGGCAACTATGTCTTGGTTTTGCGTAATTCATTTTATTTATTTAGTTTTAAGTATTTTTCTACCATGTAAGCCGGTAAAACTTGAGTATGCCCCCCCCCCCCCCTTAAGTTATAAAACTCAAAGATTGTTAGTGAAAAATAATTCCATAATAATTAACTGACTCAATTTTACAAAATTTAGAAAAATTAGAAATTAGAAAAATCATAACAAACCTGAGTGTGAAAATTGGTTATGGACCGTCCGGCTGTAGAATTTTGAGTGTACTGATGTTCGGAGGTGAGGTCGGTGTATATGTGTAGTTGGTTTTGAGAAGGGACGGAAACCGCTTTCTCCTAATATTAGGTTTCGAAGGATACTATTGGCCGGTCAGATTCTTAATACAATCCTTACTCAAAATCAAATAAGTAAACAATTTTATTGTTTTAAAATTAATTGTATGACAAATAATCTATTTTAGCATAATGGTTTTTCTAAAATAATTAATGGTTAATTGAAAAATTCCAATAACATATAAAAGTAGGCGGAGCTGATACAAATTAACAGAAATATTAACGAAAATATAAATAACATTAACTTTAAACTGAAAATTAGTTAAGGAATTGATAGTTAAGTAATAATTCTATATTAATTGAGTTTCAGGTTTTACCAATATAATTCTGTAACATATTGTTTTAAGATTTCAATAAAAGAAAGTTTAAAAGTGAAACAAATTTAAACGAGCTATAAAATCAATGAAAACTATTGCAAAAATTCATTGAAACATTTAAAATAAATCGGTTTATAAATTTCTGAATTGGAAGAATAGAACGAGTAAAAGTAAAATTTATATATTTTTAAATGATATCTAGTATAACTCTTGTATAGAATTACTGTTTACTGTAGCTGGGACTTATAAGGGTGTAGCTACAAATGGCCAGTGGCGTGGCGTGCAGACGCTGCCCAAACGCTTTTGAAAAACGAGTTTGCATCTGTAGAGTATTGTACTCATGTCCAGAACTTTGCAAACAGGTTTGGCAAAACGTATTGTAGATGAGTATAATACTTTATAGATGGCAAACTCGTTTTTCAAAAACGTTCGGAACGCCATGCCAAGCCACCGACTACATCCTAAAGCGGAACATGGTGGGGATGAGCGACTGAGAGCCACTGCCGCTTCGGCACTCCGCCTGAGTGACGCGTGAGACGAAGAGCGTGTCTCTGTAATACCCTTGTTTCTACTTATACAATAAATCTTTCTCTGCATTTAAGAAACGGCTCTCTTCATTCCTAATACCCCTCAACGGGAACTTTTCTATTATGAAACATTGAGAGCTTAAGGGTAAGAAATGAGAGTTTACTTAAGAACTGTTAACAATATTAATAATCTAAAGGTTTATATAAGTAATGAAGCTAATGTGCATTACAGGCAACGAGGTTTTCGTGAGTGTCCTTTTCTTCTAAAGGTTTAAATTGAAGATTTGCTATGTATAAATGTTTTATGCTACAAGTAACTGAAATAATCCAGTTTTATAATTATAGAATTGGGTCTTTGCATGAAAAAATCTATTATATCGACTTTTTATAATATTGAAAAATAATAGACACGTACATTTTCTTTTTCCATACAGTTACAGACGATTGAAAATTTTGGATTTTCGATATGTTTAACGCCACAGTCATATATAAGAAAATGAATTTCGAATATTTATCTTAATTGAGGCAGGATGTAACAAAAGCTCGAAAACCTTTCGTCTAGCGAAATGAAGCTAAGCATGATATTCGTTCAAAGAAGGGAGAGAAAGTAATTTCGAAAAATCTCTGACGTATATCTCCAACAAAGCCGGTACATAACTCGCCTGGCATATACGAGAGCAAAGTACAGCTCGTCTGCTGCGTTTCTTTTCCGAGCGGTCAGCAGAGTTTCGCTAGTCAAGTCCGAGTGTAGACGCTCTTTCTGTAAAAGAGGGAGAGGGGATCGATTGCCAAATGCGTTTACGTCAAATTGGATTTCACTCGCCTACAAGGCGCGGGTCGCGAGGGCGCGACGAAGGGGAAGCTAGTGAAGGGAGAGAGAGAGAGAGAAAGCGAGAGAGAGAGAAAGCGAGAGAGAGAGAGAGAGCTAGGATGAGTCGAATCCCGCAACACGCGCTACGACGCCCCGGCGCGCGCAAGCGGGATCATCCCTGATCCAATAAGATCGTTCGTCGACTTAATCGACTAGCCCCGCTTTACCGTAATTAGGGATGCATCTCTCTCTCTCTCTCTCTCTCTCTCTCTTCAGAGGGAATTGTCGCACGTCTGGGAAAGTGCCAGGAAGTCAAGCGCGCCCCCCAAGGTTACGCTGCCAGCTACCTGAAAATTGACCTAATCTTCAGTGAAAATTCAAGCAGTGCTTTCACCTATAGTTACCACGAATTTTTCACTAATCTTTAACCGAAAATTGTCTCCGAGCAAAATCTTCTTTGATCCTGCACAAGCCTCTTTTTAAAATATAATTTAATGCCATGTTTGACAAGCGCTATGGAGCAAGCTCTTTATTAAATTAAAGCATTTTTCTGAAAGTTTCTTTTAACTTGATTGAACTAGTTTTAAAAAAAGTGCCTCCTTTCAGAGCTTATCGTTAATTAGGTTGGTATATTTGAACCAAGTACGCCTTCCGACTCTATAATATAACGCACGGGGGAATGAGAAGTCAGGAGTATTGCAAATGAAAAATGTTAATTCGAATTTCCAACTGGCAAGAAACTATCATCGCGCTAATTCAAGCGCAGCCGCGGAGAATACGTCATTCGGGAAGCGTGCGGGGAAGTCTCCTCGTTTGGAGTGCGGTTTTCCCGGGAGCGCGTGCTGATTCGACGCCCGAGCATCCGCCACGATCTCGCGCAAACCGCTCGCTATTTTGCCCCCATAGCAACAGTTGCGCCCGCCGCCCGCGCGATTTCACTCGACGCGAGGTCTATATATGCCGAGGCAGGCGCACATTGCAAGAATCACGACGAATGGCTGATATGTGACAGTAGTCCTACTGGGCGCATTTCTCGCTACGCCTCACTTTGACGCCGCACTGGGCGGGCCTCTCGACTATAATTGGCTCCCGATTCCCAATATGCTCCGAACGCCTTTCCCGCGCTTCTATATAGAAACTCTCGAATATATGTGAAATAGACAATTTCAAATGTTCAATATACGAAAATGTGGGAAAATAATAACTGATCTTCTATGTCGGGATTCGAGGACAATAGCTTAAAATTGGGCTTTATATGATATTTCCATGAAAGTAACAAAATTTTGGTGATATATTATTTTTTTTTTTATTTATTCGTGACCTTTCCATAGTTTAACGAATTCAGTTTGTATACTTTATCATATTCACATAAAACTAAAAGTTTTTTTTCTTCAATTATGTATGTACGCTGGAAGGAAACTGCACTCTCAACTTTGTAGTAACGCTGCGTACTTGAACGGTATAAGAATATCGAAACTCAATTCTATTGTAAAAGCCTTTCGAACAACATGTATATTTTAGGTAGAAGAAAATGCATACTCTCTTCGTACAGCTTTGTTTCTCAAGAATAGCTCCTGACGTAAATCCCAAATGCATATATAAAATGTTAAAACTACAAAAGCATCTAAAAAATAATAGCTAATTTTAAAACTCAATTATTGTTGGACGAGAAATGAAGGAAGCGAGAAAAATTACGCTGGTTTTGAATTCTATTTGATAGGGAAATAAGGCGAGAGTAACAAAGCGACTTGTAGCTTTAATTCACATACGCGCACATAAACTAATCCATAACGGCCGACTTAAGCTGAGCGCCAGTGCTGGCTTTAAGTGCGCGGCCATCCACGACGTAGCGCAGTGGCCTCTTCGATTGTACACATAGCGGAGTAGAGACTCGCTCGGCCACTCTGCTATAGGTACATGCACAGAGATCCACACATGGCGTCTGCGCGCTTCATTAGAGGTTTACCACACACAGAAGTCAAATACAAGCTTATATGGCCATTGTTGCGGAAACACAGAGCCACACGTCCGCGCGAGCAGCGCAAGACAAATACGAGGCGGGATTGCACACATACTCACGCATACGAGAGACGCATCGAGTTCACAATAGGGACACGCGCGTGCGAGCGCGCGCAAACCTCCGATGTGCAGTATAGCAGCGTTACGAAACAGTCGCGCGACTACGCCGTCAGCGGCTGACCTAGTTGACGCGAATTAAAGACATCCGCCTGCCGCTTGATTTTCTATCTCGCTCAATTGTTTGTTTTTTACGCGTCACGGCTGCTCGAACGCGCCTATGTACATATTCTCGCGCCCGCTCTTCGATAGATTATATACTCTCCAACAATCGTATGTGCATACTATGTCGGTCCAGGTCGCGCGGCCGTTCAACAGGTCGAGCCTCGTTTATACGAACGCACGAAAACGTCGTTTCGCATTTATGACGCTCGTGCGCGGAATTTTCACCGACGAGTACATCGCAGAACTATAGCATTGTTCTGATCTCAGTGTTATATCTGTCGGACGGACTATAGCTTTGGTAGAGGCCATTTCGATTTTTATTGTTTTTCGACGCGTTGGAAATGATTTTTCCGTACTCTGTTGTACATCATGCCTTCGTTATGAAGAATAACGGACGGAGGGAATCGGAATGTAGAATCAGCAGAGTGAAAATTTTAATGCTCGAATTATGCTCATAATTACACCTATATTCTTCCAAGTCATTTAAGTAGAAGAATTCCTGTTCGGTCAGGCAAATTGCCAACTCTGTCTTAACACTATTCCGACGAAACGAAATTTGATTGATAGTAGCATAAAATCACTTTCCATTCGTCATGCCGACTTTTTTTTTTAAATTCGCAAAGAATGAGATTTATAGTTTGATGTTTCAATTGCAGATGCGCAACCAAAGTACGCATAGCTACGTCGAGGTACATAACTCATAGTTTCATAAAAACGATCCATTTAAAAGCTTTGAATGCAACTTTTAATATGCCATTCCAAATATTTCTCGGGCATTCTGTAGCAAACTAGGTCATTCTCAAGAAAGGAAAAAAGAATTGCGTGAGTGGTACATGTTTACATTTTTATATTTCGTTCCAGTATGAAAACTTAATACCTTATACTGTCTTTATATATATAAAAGTTCAAATAGAAATGAAATGGCATCTTTAGTTCTTTCCAAAGTACTGTAAAACGTACATTCATATAATAGAGTGGTTTAGATTAAAACAAGTGTTGAAGAATCTTTATTTCAATATATTTTATTACAATGCTGTATAGACAGAAGATAAAAAAACAATTGGATCTTTTTAATTTCGTAAAATCTTTCATATAAATAATGTTTGGTCTGAAACAAAATATTTAAACTCTGGGAAACTGCTTAGCAGCCTAAATCTGTACTTTTCTCGTACTTTTTCTTGGTTTGTGATATGCGCGGTGGCGGGAATAAGTTGATTGGACTACTTTAAAACATTTAGAAACGGAATGTTTCGCGTCGAACTGAAGTTGCAAAACTTCAACTCAGCTAGCAAAGAGAAGAAAAACGTTACGAGTGAACGCAGCACATTTTCTGCTCCCTAACGAGCATATTTTGAAAACCTTGAAGAAAAAAGAAATAGTTTTTTGGAGTACGCGAAAGTGTTGATGCATTTATGATAGAACGCTGACGTGAGCCGTTGGCAAATTTACGCACGAACTTGTTTTACCACGCGACTATTTATTTATGATTTGAAAGTAGCAAATATGTACGAAAACTACGTTGTAAAGTTTGCACCTCGGAAACTAGTAAAACGGATTAAATTATACGTTGCATGCATGGCGAATGTCTTGTTCATGTGTTGTGATGTAACCAAAAGCTTTCATATTTAATCTTGCGGTGACTAAGCCGTTAAAAAGAACATTTCAGCTCGTGTAAATATTATTTCATTTTATAGTAGGTATTTTAAATATATTGCTCTTGCAAAATGTAGGTTTTCATGCTTTTTTTTACGATGAACACCTTTTATTAAAATCTATATTTCCAGATGTTCCAATAAATTGAATGTTTTCTTTCAATTTAAGTTTCGCCTCTCACTTTCTCTGATAATATTTGTATTTTCTTGAAAACTATAAACTTTTTCTTCTTAGTGTATATTCGAGTTTTTCAAGTTGAGAAGAGGATAAAAGTATTTCAAAGTAAACGTACCGAAAAGCAATTAAATAAAATTAGTCAAATAATATTGGAATAATATTTGAATAATAGTTGGGAGGGGGTGAAATTAGGTTAGAAAAAAGAATAGAGACCGAAAAATCTCGAAAGCATTTCCATTATGTTGTCACGGGCGAATATCTCCTTATTTTCCGTCTCGCGAAGATTTGCAATCTCGAAGTCGAAATCCCGAGGGGACATCGGCGGCGTCGTAGCAGCGCACGAACAGCCCCAGAAGTTGGCCGTGTCCCGTTCGATCTGCTCATGCCTGCACTCACGGTGTGCCGAGGTAAAGATAAACGCATTACCGCAGCGTAGTCTCAGTATCCGAGTCTCTCCTCGCCGTCCTATCAAAAATGCATGCGCACGCGTTACTTCTCTGCCTGGCTTACTTAGCGTCGTCTAACTAACCAGCGAGTTTCTTCAGACATCGATCCGCAGCGCTGGCGTTGCTCTGCTTCTTTGCTAGCGCGCGCTCTCTGTGTCTGGCACTGCTTTCTTACGCCGCGCCCGTGCGTGGAACTGGAATGGCGCTCCTCTGCTTTCAACTCCGACAGCTTCCCTGTTTTTGCGTTTCCTAACAAATACTTAAGTGGCAAGTCACTCCTGCCCGACACTTTTTTTTACCAAAGACAATTTTACTCAAATTCCATACATTTTATAGGCTATTTCGAGCATCTATTCTTCCATCACGGAAAAAAATAATTAGTCGAGATCGCCAACTAATTGAATAGATGAGACATTTTTTCCAATTAGTTGGCAACCGTAACCAACCATTTTTTCCGTGATTACTAATCTAACAAGAAAAAAACAAAATTATAGGTGCTATCTTTCACTTCTACTCACAGCAATATCGGTAAAAATGACATTTAAAAAGTAGAATCTTATTCCTTTTAAGAACGAGGAATCGGCATTCTAATTCGAAATATATACTTTTTTTATAAATAAAGTTGGTTTTACCTTATTTCTACTATTTTCACTTTTTTCTTCACAAGTTGATTTACTATAGTACAAAGAAGTTAGGTAAGCTTGATTTTTTTTTCCTTTAACAATTCGGATTGCCAGTGACAAATGCCAAAAATGAAAAAATATGTTTTTTATAATAATACGAAAAGTGATTTCTATTTATTTAATTATAAGTGAAGCAGTAAAATATTCAATAACTATATTTGCAGGAGCTTTGCACGTGAATATTGTGGCCCGGAGACAAAGTTTTAGCTATTATAAACTTCTGAAGTCATACGTGAAAAATCTATATGTGGCTATAAATCAATGTTGAGGGGAACGGGAGACTTATGAGAAACTCGAAGTAAAAATGTATGAAGCACGAAAGATGGTACATCTGTACATGATGTAAGGTGTAGCAGATTGATCTGTCGAATGCACTTTTAACACATGTACATAAACTACTTTCTCCTCCTGCTTCATAAAGTTGGAAATATTTTTCAGAACGTTCGCACTTTGCACCGAAGCCACTTTTTAAAGGAGATCCTCGACTCTATATCCTTCAAGGTTTTCAATATTAATGCTCCTCTGAAAACTCATTACTTAAAAATTTTTATAGCATTTTCTTTTTTATTATCTATTTATCTTTGTAATAGATAGCATTCTTGTAGTAACTTTCAGCAATTTATTAATGACAGACAGAAGAATCATCGTATCGAGTACGCCGTACGTTGTACGTGACTTTCCATTGTTTTTCAGAGCCAGGACTACACCGCGTTGAATAAGTGTTTTTTTGCGTAAGCAGATGCGTTAGCACGTACCATTTTGTCAAGAGTTAAAATTATTTTCTTTGTTCTTTATTCGTCATAATGGATTAATAAATTTGCTAGTCATACTGTACTGGTTGAAATTAATGATAAAAGTAACAAAATGCGTTTCATGAACTAAATCACATATGATATGGGTATGTGACTCATATTTTTATCCAAACGATTCGAAATAAGAATTACCAATATTTTGTATGAAGGTGTAAGAGAAAGGTTTGATAACTTTTACAGCCTGAAATAAAAAAGGCAAAAAAAAGAAAAGTGTCACGTGGCGGAGCTGGTACAGGATGTTATCGAGACAACTTTTTAATTTTTCAGCGTGCCACGTGCTCGAACAGCTATTAATTTTAAATGTGCCAGGCGACTATGCCCTCAAGGCTGTAAAAGTGGAAGAATAAGGAAAAAAGGCATGTAAAAATCCGATACAAAGACGTCAAAAACAAAGCGTGAGCGCACAGCCGCCCATCGAGCTTTCTGTTGGGATGCATCCTACTTCGATTTCTTGCCGGAGGGGACGTTATTGCTTTGTACTTTTTTGTCACTCTTTTTTTTAACCGTCGCGCCACTTTGATCCCTTTAACGAGTATTCGTGAAAATGACAATTTACCATAACCCAGCGAGCCAATTACGTCTACTAAACGTTTCCTCTATAATTAACTTTTACGCTAATCAATTGCGGGAAAAGTGAGGTAAGCAGGTAAATATTTATCATCCAAATAACACAGAGAAACGTTGTATTTAAAAGACGATAATAAAAGGCCACAAAAGTTCAGCTACTACTTTCCGTCTTTTTTCGTGATAAGAAAAACATTTACGTAAACAATAACAATGTTAATAACTCATATCGAAGAAAAAGCATTATCTATTTTCTCGGAAAGCAATAAAAGCTGTGAAGCGTGGTTGTATAAGTATATCAGTAATCTAATCGAGTATCCGACGGATCGAATCCACTTAGTTGCTGACCTTGCAAATCGTATCAAGGGACCTTTAAATTCATTATGCTATTTAATTATATCTTTTTTGTAACGAAATTGCTAATTAAATTAGTACTTCTTATTGTGAAAACTGCTGGATATAATACTTTTTTTAATTGAAATAAACTATAAGATTTTGAAATTTCGGTAGTGAACGTTGTACAAATTGACTCAATCAAACAAAAATATATAAACTCCGCTAAATATATTTTTGAATAACTACTAACTTTTTAGCAGAATTACTTGAACATTTGCTTTTAAAGAATATCTCACATGAGTATAATATTTTATACCAAGATAGAAACTTTCCTAGCAAATGACAAGCTGGGATGCAAAGGCAAAAATACAAAACATCTTACAGAACCCAATATTGAATCAATGTCATTGACCAATTTTGTAATATTCTTGAATTCTACTAATATGCAGAAATGTTCCACCGAATAGATATTCTGTAGAATGTGCATCATTATAGATAAATCCAGCAATGTTTGGCTTACCCTCGATAATACGATCATCGCACCCACAAATACAAGCAGTGAATTTCCGCGAAATGCTCATTTAATTGAGTTTCCATAACCCAGTTAACCGGCGATATCATCGCAGCGCAGCAACAGCCCTATTGACGAAAAATTGTACGGGTACAGTTTAAACACGCGCGAAGCTCGGCCTGCGCGTTGTGTGGGTAAACCGCAGGCAAAACGCTCGACTGAACTCGGGCTTTCAGTACTGCAGGGACGTGCGCGAGGGAAGCCCGCATCGCGGAGACTCGTCTCACTTCGGCCGTTTCAGTTTTCAGCTGGTTCGTAGAAAGACGGCGTCGGACGAGTCCAGAGGGTGCAGGATATGCGAATTCAGGTGGCTCGCAAAGTTCCGATCGCGGTTGCTACGTGCGCGCTATTATCCGGGCGCGCAGCTATAGCTGTGTGTATACCTCCGGGAATCCGCGCGTATACTCCGCGGAGCGTCTAAGTTTGCCTCCCGCCGATCGACCGAGCCAGCGCCGTGAGGGAAGGAGGAGAAGCCGCCTTTTGCGAGAGAACGCGCGGTGCATATTGAGCGGGTCGCTCGGGTGATTAGCCCATAGTCGTTCTCCTTGCTTCGAAGCTTCAAGCTAATTGGATTTCCTCACTCTCTACTTAATCAATGCACTTTTATGTTCAATGAGTTATAACGACAGATCTTATTTACATCTTTTTCATTCAGCCCTAGTAACTTTAAGAGTGATTGCTCTGGCGTCATCGCTTCTCCTAATCGATCCTTAGCAGCTGTTCTTTACCTACCTTTTATACTGTCCCATATAAAAGAGATTAGGATTATGTAATAATCATCAGTTTCGATGCATGTGTCGACTTTCGATTCGAATATTTCCACTATAATAAAAATATCTGAAAACTCACCCCTCGAGCTCGAAACGTACAGCGCAAAGTATCGACGAAAAATACCTTTGACGTCAGCCATGAAACGGCCTTTCCCGATTAGAGGACAGTCAGTCATCCACAACAAAAGAAATACTCTTCTCAAAAGAGGAAATTTTCTGTTTGCGAGTGGCGTGCGTAGCTAAACAAATATACGTCGAGACCGAAAGCCAGGGTACTCCCCTTCGAAGTTTAATGGCTAGGTAGACTCGTCCTTCTCTACTATCATTGTAAAATCATTTCTAACTGAAAATTATCGGTTATGCTAAACTTGTAAAGCATTGATTAAGGGGAAAATTCTTTTATGCATTTTATACTATTAACTATCGATGAAGCTTAACTTTTTTCTGCTTATAAGTGAAACGATAATTAAATTATCGATTCTTACTTAAAGATGATTGTATGGCTCTTCTGAGACCTTTTAAAGAATTAAACTGTTTAGCTTTTGTTTTGTCATGGATTGTACAATTTATAGATTTTCTATTTCTGAGTTCCTCGAGTATCAAAACTGTATTATAAAAAACTTGACAAAACATTTATAAATAAGCTTGTTGCATTAAAATATCAGATAAAACGTTTTATCTTATACATCCCGCCGTGTTATACCTTGTATTGTATGTTATGTGCACACACGCTCTAGCACAAAGTAAAGGTGATCCCAGGTTTGTAAGATCGAGTAGGCTGAAGAAAAGTCACCCGTGCGCGAATGAAGCACTCTAACGCCCAACGTCAGTAAAGTTTCTCGCGGCAATGATTCAAATTCCCCTTTGTACGTATATTTTTTCCTCGTGTTGGCTACACTGGCGCCATCTCTTTCCCTCTCTCTCCTTCTCTTCCTCTTCTTTTGCCCGCTTCTATTCCTCTGAGGGTTCGGCCTCGTTTACAGCACTGTCGGGGCACCAGCTCAAAAGCTAATTGGTGCACGCGTGCGCGCTCACCAGTGATAACAGTGAAAAACAGACGTTGGCTGAAAATTTCGGGCTCTCGCCCGGAAAAATACATACCAGCTCTTTGTTCGCTTCTTTCCGACTTGGATACACACTGTGATCTTTCGCGAATAGATGCGTAGGAGTGTGTGTGTGTGTGCGTGCACCCCGTAGAAAGCAAGATACTTTTTTTCTACTATTCTCCCTCTCGGTCTCATTCCCTTTTTTATCTTGCAAATCCGTTGAAACGAGTTTTCCTCTTTCTCCTTGGACCCGGATATTGAAAGACGAATTTTCCTTTTACGATAGAGTACGAAATAAAGTCTTTTTCTAAACTGAATTCATGGAATTTTTATCTACTACCGTTGAATAAGTCTTTTTTAAAACGATACAAAAAAATTTCTTAGTGGAAATATTGTATTAAAAAAAAAATTCTTTTATACATTATTAAACGTTGTCATTCAAAAGTCAAAGTTGCTTGAAAGAAAAGCATAATTTTAAAAAGAAGTATTCCATCCCCAAGTTTTTTTTTATTTCTGAGTCTCAATTCTCTAACGTCCTTTTATTTTGATGAAGACGAGAATTCAGTCAGCTCCAAATAAAATAAATACTCACTTGGTGTAATTGAATTCCTGATGAATTAAATTTACTTTTTCGTCGAATTTTAAGAAAGAATGTGTTTTCTCTTTTCAAAATTATTATTTAATTTACACGCTTTTTATGAAATTCTTGTACCGCGTGAAAGAATCGACTATACCAAAGTCTTACAAATAGGTGAATAACGAACATTGTAAATATTGTTGATTTTTCCATGAATCGGAATCCCTCACAAAGTAAGAATGGATAATTGGAGTAAAGTTGACTGAAAACCTTTTAGAATATTTAAAATAGTCACTTGAAGTCGTGAAAGCACTATAGTTATGTCATATCCCGGAACATCAGCAAAAACATTCCCAACATAACTGAAGTATCTTAGTACATCCGTGCGCAACATTCTCGAAGCGATTAGCATACTGTAGACTGTTAAGCTTGTAATACATATAGCGAAATTGATACATGTCCATTCTGTGGTCTTGCAGACGTTCCTAAATCAGCGGAAAGCGCGGCCACCGAGGACGACGCAGGCAAGGACGAGGACAAGGAGGGCGAGGCTGATTCGGAAGAGGACGGAGGCAAAGAGGAGGAGGCTGCGACGAGGATACAAGCAGCTTTCAGGGGGCACAACGTGCGAAAAAACATGAAAGAGGAATCCACAGCGCAGCAGGACAGTGGCGAGCCCACTAGGGAGGAACTCGAACAGGAATTCAGCAAGGACGACAAAGGTACGTGCGAGCAACAAATGCCATGAATACCTGGCGTCTTTTCTACTTCTTTCGTAAC
>JAPYZO010007430.1:44-12090 GCA_030522905.1 Torymus flavipes | reverse complement strand
TTTTCTCCGTGCATATTACTGCAGAAAAGTTTTAGACATTGTTTTTACAAAAATTTTTCAATACACTTTCTATAATGAATCTTGAAAGTAGTTAATTCTTTTTTGTAAACGTTAAACTCTCACAAATAGTTTTCTTTCAATACATAAATCGACGTAATTTCATTCAAACATCAATAATGTTCTATCCACCGATTGAAGGATCTGATACACAGAGCAGTTATAAAGGAAGTTAGGTAACCGCTCTATACCTAAATCACTTCACAGCAGAGAAAACATCACTGGTTAATGGCATTTTCTCTGAAAATTGACTCAATAATTGCCATTCACACTGCACAAGCTTGAAAATCTTGTTCGATACCTCTAATGAAAATCCAAATCGAATGTGTTCAACTTTCTTAGGCAGTCGAGCTCTTCCCGCCTCGTAATACCGAAAGACATAGATACAATTAGATTGTGGCGAAAATATAAGCCACGTTGCCCGATTTCATCATCGGGACTCGTGTTGAGCACGATTCTCAAAACTATAAATGAATAATAATCTACACCCGATGAGCGCGCCAGTGAATAACAGCGAGCGCCGGGCTCGATAAAAGATGTACGTTTTTTTTAGCCGGTTACGAAATGAGCATACACGAGATATCGCGAGACCAAATTTACGATCAATAATTTACCAAAATTGATTATGAGATATTTTCATAACCTGTATTAATTGTCGGCGAACGATTTCGAGAAATTCCGCGTATGGATGATGCTTAAAACCACAAACCATGATTAAAGAGGGGTCTTTCGCTTAGGAGCGTAATATTTAATAGGTGCTTCGAAGGTCTTCTATATTAATATTATTGTTTACAAAGTAATCTAAAATCTAAATTAAAGAATTGATTTATATAGGAAAACCAAAATGTAAAACTTGTTTACACAAAGAATTCCGAAACTTTAACTTTTTTTTTGCCATTACTTCTCATTGATTCTATATATTTACCGATGGTTTATTCTAGAATATATATTATCCATTTTTTACCGGCTAAAACAAAATGTCGTACGACCATTCTAATGAAATTTTACTTAAATATAAAAGGTAACAAATTGATATAACTTTCCCTTTACCCAATCCCTTCGATGAAAATACAGAATAAAAAAAAATCTATAAAACATTTTGCCTGTAAATTAACAAACTTCCAAGCCACTTCATTGCCACGTATCGATCATACTCCTACCGAATCCCATCTCCTCACACGCACACTTACAACTGAAAAAGAAACAACCAACAGCAAACACTACAACCCGCGCGAATTTCGAAACGACCGTATCACCGTACTTACATAACAGCGCACTTTTCCATAACGCTCTTCTCGCTCTACAAAGCCTCCACACGCGTTTCCAGGCCGCCCATGCGCGCGCGCGCAGGGATTCATACATTTTTCCGCAACCTCATGCACGTGCAATCGCGTCGGTCCGCACACACGTGCAAAAGAAACACAAAAAAAGGAGAGCAGCCGGTGCGCGGGCCACAAAGCAAGGTCGGCCAAATTCGACGGACAGGTGCGGAGAGGCTGCTCTCTTCTGGACACCCCTTTTCGGTCGCGCTCAATTCACGCTTCCGCTCACGAGTGTAGTAGTATGCGTGTGTGGTGTGTTCGCGTGTGGGTCTCGGATGGAGTTTTGGTTTAGCGGTGGGATAGTTTTGCGTCGTGGGTTTGAGGGGAAGCGAGCCACGACGTAAAAGTACCGTCATATTTATTATTCATTGTTGATCGTTGTTTTTTTTTTTAAGTTTGACAAGGTTTATATAATACCTATCTGATTTTTTGTAGCGGAAAGGATCGTGGCTATAGTTTTATAAAATGTAATAAAGGCATTGTTTCCAAACAGAGAAGTATATATTTATTACTGCGCCATAATTCCATTTTTCATCCAATAGGTATATATTATATACTTAATAAATTGTCAAAACCAGAAATAAAAAATTTCAGAATCTTTATTTTTACGTACACTATACTTCAACGATGCTATAAAACGTTTTATTCACAAACCTTTTGCACGAAAATATATCAATACCACGTATAAAACACTATTCTATACACTAATTAATTGATTTCCACATTGACATATTCAAACCCAGCCCCACCAACATACTTCTCGCCCAAGGATCGTCAAACTCCACTCGATCCCTCCCAACCCATATATATATATATATATATATCGCAAGAAGTACGAGCGTATACGCATAGAAAGAAAAAAAAATAAAAGAGAATTCTAATAGCACTGCACGCTCGACGTATCCACGCACTGTCCGGCTGCGGGGTCACGGAAAAATTTTCTACCTCCACACACATACACTACGTACGCACGTGTATAAGTATATACAGAGATCGCAAGAGCGGTGGCGGCTCTATGGCTCGCTGAATGGGCTCGCACGCATGGTTGCTCAGCCTGAACTCTCTCTCTCTCTCTCGAGCAACGCGTCGTCCGCCGACGTCCTTTTTATCCATCTCTCCTGCGCGCCGTGTACCTATATCAGCTCGCTTTTTGTCCATGTGTATACGTTTCCCTCGTGTACGTATGAATTCTTCTTTTATTTTTTCGCGTTTAATATATATCGTCCGCGCGTTTTTAATCGAAGACTTTCGCTTTCGCCAGTCGCCCTATACGCGTATTGTCAAGATTATGCAATGCGCGATTAATTGCACACGTGTGGTCGTCATCGATCGAAGAAACTACCACCTCCGCGTCGTAACCGTGGGGAGAGGACAAAAGCATATGTATAGTCTCGCGGTTTACGCGCGTAAATCAAAGAGCGCGACTTTACGAGCATTAATATGCGCATCGACGCGCGTGCCGATTAGTATATAGTATTATGAGCGAGCTGCAATGCGCGTGGGATGCAGGCGCGCGCGTGATCTTTTTCTTTTCTTACCGGGTTAAATTTTATGGTCGCTCTAACGGGAGGTTTTTGTCGCGCGCGAAAAATTGTCACGAGATCGTAGCCAGATGCGTGCGTTTAGAAATAAGTGTTTTTAATGGCTCCGCGACGACTCGCGTAATGGGATTTCATGCTGGGATCGATTATAATTACGTAGAGGCACAATTAGCATTAGAGACGTTGGTTACTCAATGGACTGCCAACACGGCTATTATTTAATAAAAGGGACATAGAGTCTATAAACATTTTGAAACGTCATGTATATCTGCGGGAACAATATAATAACGCTGGAGGTTTCTGTTCCAGATAAAATGTTAATTCTGTGATCTAGTTTTTGCCCTCGCTGTTAGCGGTGTTCGTCGCGAGGACGCTTTTTAATCCTATAAATTTTCTCCCGCTCGAGTTATAATCGGCGATAATTTACGACGCTTCTCTCCTATAGCTTGGCTGAAAAAATTCTGCCGTTACCTCTGTAACTACTACTACTACCTTTCCTATAAATTCCTCGATCAATTTGTTAGCATGACTGTGCCGGTTAACACCGGCTACTGCTCCTCTCTCGTCGGCGAAATGTGTCGGCTAATCAAGAGCGCCGCGAAAAAGCGCAATAAGTGCGCAAAACTCCGACGAATGTTTTATTCGACCATAAAAGTGTATGTGTGTGTATACGGTTTGGGATTGAGTTTAATGTATTCATATCGGTACACTTTTTTCTTACGTATATGACGTACATTCCTGCACCGACTGGACCAGTATGGTTGAACATCATCTTAAAATATATCGATACCATCTGTACGTTGACATCACACGTCTACTTTTATGATCGTCGCAGATACAGTTTCCAATCACCCTACTTCTCAATCGTCATTTATAACTTATATTTTAACTTATTTATAGCTTTAACGTAAAACGTCTTTGCAGAAAAAAAATCAAACTGCCTGCCGGCGACACTCCATTCCCTACCAATTAAAAAAAACTAGATCCAGCCGGTATTGCCATTAACAAAGCGCGATCGCTTCGCCATCCGTTCCCCATTACACCAACCACGTGTATGTACGTACCCGCCTGAGTCTCGCATAATTGTCCACAGATGTTTTTTATCTCACTCAATTACGTCACCTTCTGCCCAATACATCACACACCGCGACCGCTATCGCTCCTATACAAGAAACACCATCAACCGATCCTAAACTCAAAACCTGACCGATCCGTCAGACTGTCAATTGTTATTATTATTACTATTCCCTCATTGTTTTGCAGTCGTCGAGTACTTACATTATATATAGCATTGCGTTTGCTCGCTCTTGGCCCAATTTCCGAGTTCCGTTCGCCGAGCGCGAGTATGGAGTGGAGTGCTGCGCGCGGAACAAAGAAACTCTCTCGCGTGCGCGCATCGCTGTTACACACACACACACACATAGAGTCTTTCTAATGCGCTCCGAGCGAAGAGTTGAGGCGTATTGTAAAGCGACTACGGGGATATGCGTAGAGTGGAGTCAAAAGTAACGAGTTGTGGATCGATTTCTCGAGGTTTGATAAAACAAGGAAGCTCATTTGGTGTTCGTTAATCGATTTGACAATACCCCGCGCTCAGTCAGCGTGAAAGGGAAGAAAAAAAAACAACAGCAACCCGTGATGCACATCACGGTGTACCTCTCTACGTGTCTGTCAAGTTTCTCACGGCACCTCTACATTTGCGAAACACCGACGGTGGCGGCGGCGTCTTCTTCTGAAATTTTGAAACCCCCCGTGTGCGATCGGGAGATCGACTATATAGCGCGCGGTGCTTGGGAAATCGGCGATGATCGAGGACTTTTGCGGTGGCTCTTCTTGCGCGGAATTTCGATATATGTTACAAGCGCGCGGCATTGGCGCAAAAGTTTGGCAACGTTTTTCTTTTTTTTCCGGTTTTTTTTTTCTAAAAAGGAAAAAAAAAACATACATTTAGGTCTGTTTTGACGGTGATTGTGGAGTTTCTCCGCGGCGGAGAACCGACGACAGCTGCCTGGCTGAGGGAAAATTGTGGGTTAAGCGTCGTAATAAATTTATCGTCCATAAAGTTGATATAAAACCAACAATGATTAGCGATTATGGGAATAATGATATTGTTGCTGAGCGAGAGAGAGGGAGATTCTTATAGCCGCAGTTTACTTCAACGGTGGCCATTATCAATATTTATGGATCTGGTTCGTTATGAGGTTAGACGAGGCTATTTTTACTTGATTAATATAGAAAAAAAGGCTGTACGAGAGATTTTTATAGTATGTAGAAAGCCTCTGCGAAGCTTTGCTTGAGTTATCATCCAAGTTTCACTGCGGGAAACGTACTTATGAAATGAAGTAGTTTATAAACGCGAAGCATTGATAAAAAGTGCTAAAAAGTGTTTAAGAATAAAATCTCATCAAAGGAGAAATTATATTAGGGAAAAGACCGATGAGCTAGCTCTACAGTTCAATTAATCTTTTGAGGATCGGCATTTTTCTTGGATACACCCCTTGAAAATAGAGTTATGTACAATTCTTCAACAAAATTTCCTCTAACCAGATCATGAAGACTTGGTTTTCCTGTGTTGTAAAGTTTTTCCGCGTATTGTATGGCCTATAGAACAAGAAAAAACTTACTACAAAGGTATGCCACAAAAATTTTTTTTTTCGACCTTTGTGCGACCGATTAGGAGAAACTTTTTGAAGAACTGCACATACAATGTAACAAACATGCAAACAATGAGCTATTAGTCTGCACCGACATCCATTGAACTTGACCGTCCACGCTTGATCGTCTCTGCACCTACCCCACATCGACACTTTTACCGATCACCAAACCCGCCCCGCCCCCTAGCACCCACGCGACATCTCACTCACTCTCACTGTATACCATCATCGGTTCACTTTCCTTCGCGCAGAATCAATCTCTCTTCGATGCATCCACACACGCGTTCTCTCTCACTCGTGCGCGATAAGAATCAGCGAGGCGTAAAAAAAAGGAAGTACCGCGAGCTGCTTTAATTAAACGTTCCCCCCCGTTGGGCTCCGCCTACCTGCATATTTTTACGAGCAAGGTCGAGGAGAGCGGAGAGATAGACGATTTTGTCCGCGCGGAAATGCTTTTTCCGTCAATCGGTTATATTTACTCGGTATCGATAGCTCTTCCGTTCGGTCGAGGCGAGGTTTCAGGCTGGTTAGGCGGTAGTTTATAGGAGGGCATTCGGGAGAGGCTGTTTCCTGTCTGGTAGAATGCCGGATTTTCATAGCGGCTTTTGCTGATTGGACGGATATAGATAAGTAAGCGGGTAAGAAGTTTAGCGATCTCGTAGTGGGAAATCGTAAGGATTAACTGTTTTAAAGTGGCCGCGCTGATTGCGCGGGGAAAAATCAACTCGGAATGTTAATTATTTTTAATGCGGATGTTTGTGATCGTGAGGCTTTGAGAATAACGTAAGTAATTTGGCGAAAGAATAGATATATGTTGCATGTGTTTTTGAAATTAAAATGCATAAAATTTTAATCTTGATTTTTTTTGAGGTTAGAATGGCGAAGGTCAAGTGGTCTGGTTATATTAAGAGTTTTATAGTAGAATGAAATAATTCTAATTTATTTTTTATTTTTATTTTGTTTAATGAATCCTTACCTCGATTAAAATTATACACTATACTATACATATCAACGTTTTGATTAACGATTAAAATATAATACGCTGATCACAAAACCATTCGAACAACAATATCTCGAACACACTTCGGCAATTAATTAGACTTACAATCATCTCTACAAATCAAAACGCAATGCAATGTACGCAACGAGGAAAAAAACCTCCCCTCTTTGTAAGAAAAGCACCGGCAATTAGCTGATGATTAATTAGTCCGCGCTCCTGCGAATGCCACGCACATTACACTCGGCGCCCGAGTTGTTTGTCAGTAATGGCAATTCCTGAATACACACACATACCGTCATATATTTTCGCGCGTGTGTCGAGAAATTTCAGCGAATCGTTTCCTTCTTGTGCCGCGGGAGAGGACAAATTTTTCACGAGTTTCACCAAAATGCCACTACGCACATATATACGGATCTGCGCAATAAAATTGAAAATTGCTGATACGGATAGTACAATATCGTGTCAAGGCGGACTTTCGTTTCCGGCTCGCCACCACGCGGTGTGTCGCAAAATTGTTTTGCTCTCCTTGCCTGAGTTCAGCGATGGCTTTAAGTGGAATTGTTCTTTTTTCTCTTTTTATCGCTGGAAGTGACGCAGCGCCGGTGGTGATGGTTTGTAAAATTTTGTTCCTGCTTTCTCTAGGAAAAATTTTCGCCGATTTACTCGGGCAATAATTCGATAAATTTATATTTGATGTCGGTGAGTGTACCAGGGGGATATATTGGTATATTGCGTAATTTGCGTGAATTATATTGTTCGTTTATACACTTGGCTCAGCTCAGAAGGAAAAGTAGCCATGCGGCAATTAAGGAAAATATTGATATGTAATGTTTGCTTATCTAGCGATATTTCGTTGAGCATTATAAGGAACGGAACGATTAATTAAATATATAATTAAAAATTTCAAGATCGAGAAATCGACTCTACGATGTTATAACTACCACGTGCCCGTGCGTTTTTATAAAGTTCGCGCATTACTTTCATCACTTTCTTATGCTTATCTAATAAAATAAATTTATATTTCTAAATTTTTGTAATTTTCCACAGCTGCCCGATTATCCTTTGAATTCACTCGAGGATGTATGATTCTACGAGGATTATAAAAAGCTTCGAATTGAAAAATAATCGTACCATCTGATAGATCATCGCTTCAAGCCTATCTTTATGTTTATCGAATAGCATTAAGACTTTTAGAATGTACAACGTAATATAATAGTAAATTTGATAATCTTGATGAAATTCATAGGAATTCAATGAAATTCCTGTACATAAATAAAACGTCGATCATTCCGATAAATATAAATCGTGCATTCAAAATTTTCATAATTTTACCTTTGTATGATTGCGAAAATTTAATTTAAAGTAACAATATATCTTTACATCTTTAAACGTTTTTAGATTTAAAAGAATTACTTCATAGTTGGTAAAAAGTTTGGTTATTTAATATCCGGTTGACTACGTAATGAGTATCTTATTTGTCGTTAAATTAATCTAATCATTAATTCAATAAATAAGTTTGTGCCTATTAACCATGGCGTTTCTTTCACTTTCATTAAATTACTTCAACCACTTCAATAATTTCAATTACTGTCTAATGTTTTAACCAACTCTTTGAAATACTACGGCAAATACATTTTTGATCCTAATACTCAGTCGTACAATATTATTCTTGCTTAGCCAAACGAATGTTCTTCCCAGCCGTTTCCAAAAACAAATGAAAACTCCCTACTTATATACGGCCCCTCCCAACTACACACTGCTTATACACTCGTTCGTCCAACCCACCTTTGCCCTCTGTGTACCGCGGAATTAATTCGGTAGGCAGGGCGCTACAAAGCTCCCGGAATGCGAGCAGCATGTACGTACATTATATGTATATGTATGTGTACAATGTCGAGGAAGCAATCGGTTACGGGGAGAATTCGATGCGCGCGCGTGCAGGATATACTGCACCGGCCGGCGGCCCGCCGTCATTACGAGACGCGCATCCGTTCGTGTGCGCGCGCTGCACCTAGCGACAAAAGAGCGATGTTGCGTGCGCGGGAGGAGGTCCATGCGGCGAGCTGCAGGTGTTATTGTGAGGAACGTATGGGGTTGCTTACTGAGGTGAACTTAGTTTTTTTTATAATGTTGTTATCACTTGTGGTTAATTTAGAAATACAAAGAGACTTCGCACCGTTTTAAAGGCTAACTTCAAAACGAATCCAAAATCTTTATCGTTTTAAAAACAATTTATAATATTTTATTCTAAAGTATACTTTTTATTATAAAAGTGCAAAGTGTCGAACATGTAACTAATTTGCAAAGAATTACGTACCTACATCGATCCACATTAACTTACAGGCCAATATAATGATACTGTTGCGAAATCGTTCGTATAACTCACCTGTAACAAAAAAAAACATAAAGAGTTATTTATTTGCATCCACCATAAAAGTATGAAGATTATTTCATTTTAATATACGCAAGTATGAAAATTACATAAAATGTTTAAAAAACCTCTTATATCTCATGAAATTAAACAGCGTGATAAACGAATAAATATATAAAACGTATAGCGACATAAGATCTGTCATTATTTTTCAGAAACGAGACTGACGCCACATATCACACGACATTCGCCAAGCCGCACATCAAACCCGCGTGCGCACTCGCATATATATATATATACCCACTCATACATGCATACCGCAATCTCTTTCGCAATGTCGAAATTATACAAGAATGCGACACATTCGGCAATAATGTTCCCACACTCTCGACCCTTCACGCGTCAAAATATCTTCGGCATCGATTCTCTCTCGATCCTCGCGCGTTCAGCGCATATATATAAGAATCTCTCTCCCTCTCCTTGCCAGCTTGAAAATAAGAGGAAGAAAAAAGACGAAAGGGAGACGCGAAGCGGCGCGCGAGAACACAATGGGGCAATTCTCGTTGGAATTCATGAAATCGCCTCCTCTCTCCCACAATGAGAGATAGAGAGGCGCGAGGAGAGGAATATCCCGGAGACTTTTCGCGCTGTACTCGCGTTGCGTCAACTCTGTGCCCGAGTCGTCGGCGATAAGGAAATAAACGCGCGATAAACAACGCGATGATGGTGTAAAAGTTTCGGTTATAAGTTTCGTCGCCAATACAATAACGCGTTTCGCGCTGTCAACTTTTCGTTGCATCTCGGCGCTATACGGGAATTTATCCCGCTAATAACCGATTTGCACACGCGTGTACTGTCGTAAAATGTCTCTATTTGTATTATAACACTTTAAGAGCCGCTCGTTTCGTCATGAGGCCGTAAACAAACGTCTTTAAGGCACAATTATATACTCGTCGTTTTCACAATAACTTTTTCATTGTTAAATTAAAGCCGCCGCCGCCGTCGTCGTCGCTAACAATGCACTTTTTCACGCTATAATCGTGTGAATTCGACGTGAAAATACGCGGTATAACTGCTTTTTTGTCTTCTGTGGGCACAATAAAGTAGCTGACGGTATACGAAAAGTTCCCAGTATTGACGAAGCGTTACTCGCAGCGCCTCGGCGTATCGGTATAATTATGAATTAGCCCCGCGAGAGAGAGCGGGGAAATTTTACATGTAATTTTCCTAAGTGATGATTATCGCTAAATGTCTTTATTGTCTATGTATATGATTTTTTAAGTAAATCTGCGGGAGCAAAAGACCGTTGTTAATAAAGAGATTTAGTCGGTGATTGTTTTTAGTGGTAGAATAAAACAAATAGTTGCCTGTATACACTAATTTTTTCATGTACTTTGTGAATGTTAGAGAGGTTCGTGTATTATTTAAAAGTGATTTGAATCGTGATCTATTCCACGGTTTCCATAAGCATCCGACGGTTTTATCGTGCCTTATATCTATGACAAGGGTTTCTTTGTAAATTAGTAAATTTATCGGTGCAGGTAATCTATATAATAATGATGAAGATTACTTAAAATATTATTATTTAAAGTCAATTCATAATAAAATTATATTATACGTGCAAGTACCATGTTAATCTTTTGTTTCTCTATGTTATAAAATAACGTGAGGAAAAAAAGAAAAAGATAAATATCGTAAACTACAGGTTGAAAATTGTGCCCAGCTTGTGTGGTTATAAACTCGTTAAGACTGAGATTTTGGAACCAGAGAAAAATGACTATTTTCTAAAATATTGTACCTGAAAATATTTCAATTTAAAGGAACCCAATACTTTGTTTTAGTTTTAAAAGCTCCTTAAATAAAGATTTTTTTATTCAATGTTCCGGGGTAAACTATACTGATGGTGAGCCAAACCTCTGAAACTCATGAATTTTTAGTATTTTATCTCATTTACACGACCCAACACTTTAAATCGAATGAAATCTCTTTTCACTCAAAAATAAAATGTTCGAAAAACGAAATATCGTAAAACCCAAATTTCTGTCCTCGATAACTTTTTTCAAGCATTAAAAAAAAAATGAAAAGAAAAAATAAAACATAAAAAAATAAACAAATGTAACACTCGCTCGACTTCTTTTTAGGCTGCTCGAGAGGCTCGGCACGATTCGATTTTCACAGAGAACCCGCTCAACAAATAACATTATATTCCCACTCGCGCTCGTCACTAATGACCCAAATCAGAGCCATATTATACATATACCCACGCAACAATAAAGCCAATGATCCACTGCTCGCGCTCACTCTCTCGCGATCCGATCCCGCAGTCTCGCTCCTCGAAGAAAAAAATCCGCGCCTCGATATCAGATCGACCGAACAAAAGCTCCACTCTCCCTCTCGCTTGCAAAAAAGGAAAAGGAAACAACACATTCGCAACTCCACCCACCTTCATTTTTCACTCTCCTCGCGACTTCACGGTCATCGTGTCAGGGGGGTCTATCTCTCTTTCTTATATACTCGCAAATTCATTGTCCCTCGTTAATTGAACGTTTTCTCTCCGCACGCGGCTCCACCCTTGAGACAAGAGATGCAACGCGCGTGACGTTAATAAAGACGCGCGATTTTTCGAAAACGACGGTAAAAGAGAGAGAAAGGGAATGAAGATTTATGATCGCGGATCGGTCGGGGTTTATAATGCGCGTATACGCGTGTTTGCGTAGGACGGCTCTGCACTTTCGTTTGTCGGCGGCGGCGAAGATGGATGCGGTGAGCGAATGATTAAATGCGTATTATGAAGGGAGGAGGTGAGTGAAGGAAGGTTCGATGAAATAATTGCCCCCGCCGTGCGCTGAATTTTGCACGAGCCAAGGCTATACAGCTGGAGAAATGGGAGTATGTAAGAAAATCATATTGAATTCGCGCGCTAATGACGTCTTTGCCGAACTTATTACGGGTGATAAACACGCTGAGCTGCTTTCTAATCGCGGAATGTTAATTAAGTAGCGGTTGGGTGTACGAGTTCGCATATTTTATCTGTTATTGCTGTGTAGATCAGATTTGAATGAAATAAGCGTGGTGATGCAACTCCAGCAGTATATATGGGG
>JAPYZO010007425.1:0-13760 GCA_030522905.1 Torymus flavipes | reverse complement strand
GCAGCAGCAGCAGCCAAACAACGAAAGGAACGCGAACGCGAGTATAATCCTTGGACGGAGTAGGATATGCGCGAGAGTCAGAGCTAACGGGGCGCATCGTCGCACAGTACCAAGCGAGCGAACGCTTTCTCCGAGTCCCCGCGATTATTCCGCGACCGGTGAACATGAAAAAAAAAACGACGAGCGGAGAGGGATTCGAAAAAAATGTGAACGAGCGCGGGCACAAGTGGAGTCGAGTCGTCGACAAAAAGGTCCGATCTCTGCAGCACGCGCACGTGCAAAAAAAAGGGAAATAATATTCGCGCAAAATTCGCGCGCTATACTGCTGCTATACTCGAGTTAAACACAAGGGGGGAGGAGGCTAAAGCTCAAAAGCTGCGCGCTTGCGAGCATTTTCTACATTTAATTCGCTCTCTCGCCGGACGGTACGATCCGGGGTGGGATTAACGTCGCGAACTATCGCGTATAAATGTATCGGTGCGGGGGAGAGAGGGCAAATCGGGCAAGCGGGCAAGTTTACTCGAGAGAGAGAGGAGGGATAGAGAGTGGACTCGAGGAGGATAATGGACTCGAACGGTCCGGAGCTTAAAACGAAAAATCCAGAGAGAGAGGTCGGCCTCTCGAGCAAGATTTATGCCGGCGCATCCGGAGCTTATTTCCAGAAGCGAAAAGCACGGAAAAATTATATATTATATAGCTCGATGCTGTTTAACGAGTAAGTTCGAACAATGCTTTTTTTTTATTTTTAGAAACTGGAGAACGGCAATTCGTGGTTGAATAATTATGTATTTTGTAAATATTTTTTTAATTAATCTATCTTTTTAATATTTTAAAACAATGAACGTACATATTTTTATTTATAACGTTACTGTAAACTAAATTCGTGATCACCGCAGCGGAAGAATAAATTCCGCTCATAAAAAAATTATTTGTCCCGCTCTTTTTTATTATTAACAGAATATATATATATATCAACCGCAGGAGCGGGGAAGCAGCCGGTAATCCGCATACATACAAACTGCAAGAGCCGTAACATCAGAATAGTTAAATTTTTGTCGGGCAAACCGGAATACTATATATACCCGTCCATGTAAAATAGCGTAACGAGCGTCGGCTCGCGTGCATTCAAGAACCCTCGTGAGCGCGCGTGCGAACGGAAAATCCGAGGGCAGCGAAATCTCGGCCATCCCGCGAGGAAAGAAAGAAGAGGGAGGGGGTGGAGGAAAATCCTCGCACGCACTTGAGCGCATTATGCACCATTACAATTCCAGGACGACTCTATGTGCACGTGCGCCCGCGCTAAATTCCAGCGGCTAATATGAGAAACGCTGGGATAAAGAGGAGGGACGACGGCTCGTCGTCGTACCGAGGATAAGTGGGTGGAACGCGCGCGGGCTTTTATTTCATTTATATTCGGGACAAAAAGCAGCGGGCTTATCAACGTATGCGCGCTGGACTATTGTCCGGCGATCTCGGGAGGAAAAACCGAGGCGGAGTACATACGACGTCCGGGCTCATCTCGTGTGTAAACCTCCCGGCAGAGGTTTTAAGCGCGTTATATAATTGTGTCGCGCGTTTTGCACGCGTGAAAGACGTAAAAGAAACGTTAAAATCTTGAATACGGCGTGGAATTGGCACCGGGCATATTTGGGTGTACCGGGAATTTTGCGAAATGTTGCGCTGCTGTTTTATTCTCGAGCGCGCGCGTTATACGTTGGGCTAAGTTTTTTTTTTTACGTCCTTTTTTGTGCAGATGCGCACAGTGCGGCTCACGCTGACTGGCTTTCGCTGTACTGGCGAACGCTGTGTACCGGTGGGGATAAAATAGAGAAATTCCAAAACTAAAATCTTCCCCGTGCGCAGTCTGTAAATTATTTTTTTCTCGCTGCTGCAGCAGTGGTTTCTTCGAAAATGCGAAATTCGAATAGAGAACGAGTGTGCCGCGCAGGGAGCCGTAAAAAAATTATTATTCGTCGTTTTGGGAGAATTTTTACGGCCTGCGCGGCGTATAAAGGCAAACAATGGCGAATAACGTTATCAAATTGATTGGGTAATCGAAGAGGTTTGTTCTTTATTTTCATGAAAAAAGACAAACAATGCATCTATAAAAATTTATACGCACAAATTTTTTGTACGCCTTTCTAGAAATAGTGCAGACTTTTTCCTTCAATATTCGCGAAAATTCAATTGAAATCGTCAATAATTCAGGCAACCTCCAGCAATTTATTATTTTTGGCAAACGATACCGTAACCCAGCAACATAACCGTAAAAAATATCTCTCCTCGCATATACACACAAACAGTCCGCCATGTACACTAATACCCGCACAGAACGAGATACACTTGCGTACGCGAGAGCGCGTAATCAAAGTTCGCCGAACGAGAGGAAGTGGCAATGGCGCGCAACGAGTCATATTCCGACAAACTCTCTCCCTCCGCTCCTCCCCCACACACATACACATAAGATCCGATGCAGCAGCACAATGGGGAAATATCAGATCCCCGCGCACGAGGCTCTAATTCGCGCGGCAGCCGCGGTTAATCTGATGAAGGGAAGGAGAGCGTTTTGCGGTTATTACGCGCGTTTTCCCCGCGCGCGTATTATGACGATCGTCGCGTAGATCGGAATCGTCGCGGGCGCAAGCACGGAGTTGAGTAACTTGTCCGAGGGAGTACATCGACGCGCGCATTTGGACCGTACAGCCGTGATTATTCGCTCGGAATTGCGCGCGGCGCTATATACGTGTCTGTATAAAGCCGAGAGATGATACGAGAGAGGCGGGACGTAAAAGAGTAATTACTTGCCGAACTAATTTGCGAATTCGGGACAAGGCATTGTGTGGCGCCCGCCTCGGGGTATATATACGAAAATGTTCGCCGCGATAAATTTTGTGGGAGTGGAGGGCATTATTTTAATGCATACGATAATCGAGAAGCCCGCTGCTGATATAACTCCGAACGGCAGTAAACCTCTATCGGGCAACTTTACGAAGACGCAGATCGATATAACGTACGCGGACACCGGATTCTCCGAACGGCAATTTTCTAATAATTAGCAAACCATTTGACATCCCACGAGAGTTATCACCCACAGCCCGCTACGAATTACTCGCCGGTCGCCGAAAAAAATGCCCAAGAAACAACACACACACACACCTTAGGACCAAGAAACTTTAACGGCGTCGTTATTCTAGTTAGTTCTCGAAGCTTCGAGCTTTCTCTCTCGCGATAAAATGCAAAATCCAGCAATATAATTTGCAAGGGTAAATTAGCATAGCTCGCACAGTAAAATCCGCGAGAGGCATTTCCGAAGACACGGCCATTAATGTCAGCCGGCGTACATGTTTATGCGGCCCGCGCGAAGAGCCAGGCTCGCTCTTTCCTTCTCTTCACCTCTGTATATACCTCTCGCCGTCTCTCTCTCTCTCGCTGGGTTGGGACGCGCCGCGCTCCGAGAGATAGGGAGATCGGTATGCGCGCAACCGCGCGCAACGATACCACGCGCGCGCGCCCAAGACAATAGTCGCTTTGGGCTCTGCAACGAAGGGGAGAGAGGCAGGCGAAGCCTTCATTTCTCGACGCCGTTGTTGTTGTTCCTTCGCAAATCGCCGTGTCACGATTTAATGCGCGCCCAAGCGAGCGAGCGAGCGCAGGCTTGCAAATGAAGAGTATATGAGCACGGAGAGGAGCAGCGTCGAATCCGTGACGAGTCTAGGCGTGCATTTTAATTGCGCGAGAGTGGATGGTTTTTTGTGTGAGTTTTTTTTTCTACTTCTTTGGAATTTTAAGCATTTTTGCAAAGTGAAAATTAGCGAGCGATGAGTTTTGTTGAAGTTTGCCTGAATAAGCATAGAAATGAAGATTGACGGTTATAGGGGGGGGTACAAAAATATTCTAAAGTAGTTAAATTTAATTTTTAGAGAATATTATGCAGTCACGAGATTAGTTTGCTTGAAAGTTCAAGCGCATGTTTATTTAAAACGAGAAAGATTTATTTTTGGAAAAATAAATGTTTTAAATCCCGCAGGTGTGTGGAGAATAATCAAAGGGTATTTTAGACTGTCGAGAAACTTTTTCATCTACAAGAATACTTTCAGCTACCTTATTATTACTCCCTTCGCATATGTATAACAGCCAACAATTACAGCCGGAGAATCGACGATTCCCCGCGAAATCACACGTTGCAGACGATAACCACGTACCAGATCGCGTCGAATCGGTAGCTAGCGTCACGACCGAAACCCCGTGATTTACGCCAGCAAACGTATATAACACACGCGTGCTCTCCGAAATCGGAATCTAATCGCAGCTGCCGGCGGCAAAACTTCTGCTCCTCCTCTTCCCTAATCGCTCCTCTTGCAACGTCTCTCGCGCGCCACACATACTCTCCCTCTCCCCACGCGAAGATATGCCGTTGAGATATCTCTCGACTCTTCGCGCCCACTAGACTCTCCCTCAATAAAAGACCTTCGCCGACGTCGAGAGTTTCCAGAAGATGACCCGAGGCTGCTGCCGAACCTCCTCCTCGCATACCTCGCGAATTGATGCGTGCATATACGCGCCGAGAGCGAGAGGAGGAGAGAGAGGAGAGCAAGTCGCGGGTAATAAGCACCTGCCCGGCCCCACGGAAAGCACCGACCGCGCGCTTGATTCATTTCGAGGTAAGTAGAGAGCGCGCGCGAGGCGCCCACGGGCTTTTCGGCGAGCGCGCGCGCACAGCATCGAGAGAGCGAAGAAAGCGCCACAGGTATGTACGTGTGTGCAAGATGGGAGGGGGAGGGGACAGGACCTATACTTGCTCTCTCTCGCTCGTGTGTGTGTGTATGCTGGGTGAGAGATGCGGCTTGGCTGTTGTGCGATCACGGGGATTTTCGTTGTTTTATTTATGGCGGGGTGCCAGAGCGATGGGGGGAGAATGTATCGGTTTGATGTACGCGAATGATCGGTAATGTGCGTCGGTTTGTGTATACAGTACGTATATATGCCCCCGAAAAATGAAATTTTTTGATTGAATTGGAACGAGAAATGAGCCAATAAATAACTTTTTTTTCAAATCTAATGGAATGAAAAATGCGTTTAATTATAGAAAATTAATTGTGTAAATTGAGGTGAATTTTTTTTTACTCAAAAATGAATGGGTTTGAAGTTTGCAACGTTGGGGCGCAACGAAATAAAACAAAATCATTTTACTTCAATCTTATACTAATTCATATTAATATAGTGTTTTATAGTATAAATTAGTTTTATAATAAAAGTCTAGATAAAATTTCCATTGTTAAGTGACTTTAGGCAATTGCAAAAAATTATTTCGTTGCATTCCAACGATGCAAACTTCAGACCGCTAAAAATGAAAAACTTCGATATGAAATTTTCGATTTTATGAAAAAGAGAGTATAATAGCCTGAAACTCCAACAAAAGCGTAAAACGGCTAAAGCCATTTCAAATACGCTAACAAGGCTTAATAGCGGGAGTGTGTATAGGCATTAACAGACGGGAAAAATTCGAAACAAAAGTACCCGTCAATTCAATTGCCAGGAACGTATACCCATGATGTTTGAACAGCGGCGGCTTTGGCGTATTTTCACACACCACCCGCATAAACGCGAGGAGCGCGCACACACACATATATAACAAAAAATATAATCAAACGAGGTTATCGTTTACTTGGGCTGCTGCTGCTACTACTGCCTTTCTCGCGGGCGCACAGCGAAACCCGAACGAGTTCGCGCTGCGGCTCGCGCTCGAGTCGAGTTTTATTATTCGGCCGATACAGGCAGGCTAAAAGCCAACTTGACGTGGGGAAACGCGAAAGTTGACAGACCGTCGGATCCGCAAAGTTTTGACGGGAGAGAGAGAGAGAGGAGAGAAGCGGGATAGACGGCACGGTGGGCCGAACTGCTACGTGGCCAGTGCGCGCTGCCTATGAATTACTGATGAATTCGTTCTATTTGGCTACCGCTGCTGCTCCCGCTGCTCTCTGTCGAGGAGAAGAGCGAGTTTTCTCAGGGGCTTTATTTTCTAACCGGTGTACATCCCCGGGATCGGTCGTCGAATTTGCGAATTTCGCTCAAGTGTTTTTCTCTCTGCGGTCTCGCGTGTGATTACGGTTAAATTTTCAGGCGCAGTGACATTCGCGGTGCTCGAAAAATTCCTTTATCGGGTGCAGCTATAATAGTTGCAAAAGTGTATATACCTTTTAACAAAGGGAGATGAGCAATTTTTAAGTAGGGTATGATCTACCAGTGAATTGAATTTTAGTTTGAATAACAAGTTGAAAACTCTAGTGTAAAATAAGCGTGCAGCTGGAAAAAGTTTAATCTTTTACCTGATCCGAGATTACACGTAGAAAGTTACATGGCGAAATTCTCTCGCATTCGAGCTACTTTTAAACACCATAGCGTGCACCTTTTAAAAGCCATAATTAAATTAAATATTCAGCCTCGGAAAATTCTCAAAAAATTAAAGGAATAATTTCTATCCACAAAGAACGAAAAAAAACAAACGAAAAAATTCCTTTTCCCATCGTGCCTGAAAAATGCCAAAGCTACAAACTAAATTTAGGAATTTATGAAGCCGGAATGCGATAGAAAAAAAAGTATGCCATTTAACTCGCGGATAGACCAGGCTCTCCGCACCCCTGTGATATTTGAACAAAACTCCGACGCGCTCTCACAATGTCCGCCCCGGCTCCGCACGCGTAATCTTCACATAATTCCCCGGAATTTTTAGCGTTTTATAGAAAAATTCTTCCACACGCGCCGCTCGTAACATCCTACTACTCGTGTAAATCCCGCACTAGTTACCCCTTGCTCGCCGTTTTATTTCTCCGAATGCTCGCAGGCACACGACGAAAAAAAAAACACACACACGCACACGAGAGGAAAAGCCAGCAGCAGCAGCGAGCAGAGAAAAAAGAGAAAGCTTCGCACAAAAAACTGCTCGCAGGATCATCGCGAAACGTCGCGCATAACACGGGAGAGTGAAATTCGAGGAGAGGGCGCGGACATTATCCTCGGTTCGAGAGAGACCGGCGAAAAATAGAGACACGCCAGCGTTGCTCTCCTCCGAAATGTGTACATAAGTGCCGCGGCGGATTCGCGAGAAAAGAGTAGAGTGGGGTGTGTGTATATAGGTACAACAAGGTACGATATGCTAGCTCGCGAGTATACGACTATGGGTATTATATCTCGTCGCGACCTTTTACTCGCGGAAGATTGCGCGAGTGTATGGAAGGCGGTGGCAGTTAAAACATTGGCGTTAAATGTTCCGTGGTCCCGCGGAATATATAAACAAAGACCGGGTTAAGAGCGCGCGAATTCTCCAGCCGCGCGAGAGCGTGCCCCCCGTTTTATTCGGGCAATAAAGTTCCGATTAGGCGCGCGCGGGGCTAGGCTAAGCGCTCGAGTAATGCGCGCGCGGGATGTTACGTTGTTAAAATGCGCGGCTATGGAGAGCCGCCGGCTGTTCCTTTTCCAACGTATATAGCCTTTATGCCGCGGAGAATTTTCTCCCGCGCGAAATATAAAATGTATTTTAGTGGTTTTGAGTTTTCGGGGGGAGGATGGTTCTTTATAACCTTGGGTTTGGATATTGCCGGTGTGGAAAGGAAAGGGTTTCTGGCGGATTTGGTAGATTTTTGGTTGGTACTCTCGGTTTAGTGTTTTTGTTCTAAAATCTGCGTGTGTATTAAATATTAATTCATGAACTTTTACTTTAGTCATGCATTGCATGTTTTATATTTGATATATAATTTTGTACATAAGCAAACTTGTTTGTCGTGCCTTCTTTTCTAATGTAGCTTCTATTATTTATTAATTACGAGACGTTCTTTATAGTATTTTCAACATAAATTTATGAGCCTTAAACTAGTGATTTATATGTTTTACGGTAATTATTTTATGATATGCAATTCAAATATCGTATTTTACATAAACTATTGAACAATCAGCAATTTATACAAGAAAATCGCCTACAAAATACAACTAAGTAATAATTCATGCCAACACTAGACATTAGCATTGGATTTGAAGAATTTCTTTTCCCAGTGTACACATATACACATAAAAAAATGCGTTCCAATACATTATACGAAAAATTAACGCTGCAGCCGAGGGAGAAAATTGCGTATAATTTATACAAATCATTGTTTGAACGTTTATTATTACCGAAGCATTTATTATTTCTTTCGCGCAATTATTCATTTACCGTCGGCACAACCGCGCGCGCGTAATGCAGCTCGCACATGCATGCAGCGTCGGTCGCACAGCCGCGTGATACACCAAAAATTAATTATAACCATTCATTTACTGCCCCGCCGGAACGAACAAATTATATTAAAATTTACATAATAAAAGAAGGCGCGCGCACCCATACTCTCCTCGCCAAAAAAACACCGAAAACGAATTAAATTATTCCCGCGGAATTTTACAATACTAATAAATAACCCAGCGCTCGCTACCGTATATAGTATACGCGCTGCATTTTTCCCGGAATATCCCGGGCCACCCCCGTAAGTTACGACTTTTTATCGAACATTTCGAAATAACTAAAATCCGAGTGTAATCCTTAGCGGCTCTGGCACAGCAGCAGCAGCGGCGGCGAACATTTTTTTCGAATCACTATTTCCCCCGGCTTGACATTTCGATGGATACACCGGGCCGTTCCATATTTCACGCTTTATTCGGCCGGCCGCGCGGGGGAGACGAGGTATGTATATACGCATATACATATACGCAACTACAGCCGAAATTCAATGATCATCGGCTACAACATATTTCGAAAAATATAGTCGCTGATAGATCAAACAAACGTCGGATTGGATTATTTTTATCGTTGTTAATGGCAGTGGCGGCGGCGGCAGGTTTCATTTCACAAAGCCTCGCGCTAAAATCAATTTTCCAGCGCGAATTCGCAACGGCGGCTGCTGCTGCGGCCTCTCCCCCCGAAACTCTTTGTCGTGTGTGTGCGCTCTCGCGCACTGATCGAACAATTTGATATCTGTTTCATCTCTTTCTCCCTCCCCGGGGCTCCACCTCTCTCTTTATCCCGCATTCCTTTGGCTATTATTTCCTTCTCTCTCTTTCTCCCTCGTGTACTCGGTGTCCGCATGTATATATCTCGGCGGTCCATCGGCCGCGTCCCTGCAGCACACAAGCGAGCTCGAGACCAGAAATATTTTCCGCGTGAATTCTCCCGGCCTTAATGCGAAAAATCACACGCCACACGGAGTGTATTTACCACGACAAACGAGCCGAAATAAACCGTCAACACGCGCGCACCGAGAACGTGACTTTTCACAAAAGACGATCGCGCGAAGCCGTATACGTATATAGTTAATCACGATCGGGGCCGACGTAATTACGTTATTATTGTAATAGCGCGCGACGCAGGGCCCCCTTCCATAATTCAGCTCCATGCTAATGGAGGGGAGAGACCGCGTAGAGAGAAGTATATACACGGAAGAGCATGTAGGTGTTGCGAGGAGGAGGACGACGACGACGGCGAAGTGGCCCACCCATAACGCACTTATGAATTATTAATTGAAAAGCAGCCCGCGCTGCGTTCGCGTGCATAACGTATTAATGCTGTGTGAGCTCTTTCTCTCTCTCGCTGAAAAGCCCAACGGAAAGAGAGGGCTGACTCTCGCTCTCGTGCTAAACGTATGTATCGGCCGAGCGATCTTTTTCTGCGGGCCGCGTTATATACGTCACGTATTGAGTCCGAGAAAACGAACACGTGTATATATAGGTGTGTGTACAAGTACGTATGTACATACAAGTGGGGAACGTTTGTTCCAGAATTTAATGAAGGATCCAATTGTACCCGCGCTCTATTCTTTCGCGACTACTAGGTTTCTCTGTACGGCGCGGGTGTTCATTAAAATTGCGCGGCAAATACACGAAAGAATCGACGCACGGGCAATGAAGAGAAAAAAAAACAAAAAGAAGCGCGTCTAATTGAATTTACGAGAACAATTTACGAGCTCGCGAATGGCTAGGCGTAAATTACACACGCGTGTATGTATATATAGGTACGTGCGTATACACGTATATTCGCAAACGTACTAATTGCAGCAAGAGAGAGAGAACACCTGCTCTTCTTCGCGTCTCTAAGTTGCCGAGGCGCATGCTCTTCTCTCTCATTTAACGAATAATGGCCCAATTAGAAAATAATGATACAGCCGTTTCTCGCGCGCGCCGGCCTCTCATTACCTTAAATAAAATTATCCGCTCGCTTATGCTTTGTATATGTACGTGCAGGCGTAGATATTATTTATAACCGACGTGTCAGAGGCGCTCGTACTAATGCGAGTTCCTTGACTGTGCACCGACACCGCCGCGTAAGTGTTTTTTCTCGCGTCGGTCATATAGTCTGTACTGAGAGTGAGATGCGTGTTTTTTTTTTACCGCGTTCGCGCGGGTATATTTACATATTTATGCTCGTTGTGTCGTAAAAATAATATAAAAGTTAAAATATAAATTTATTGTTAAATTTATGGCGAGAAGGTGAAAAAAAATAAATATCGCTAGACAAAGGATATATGAGTTTTATCGGAACTTTTTACAAATTAATCTGAATTTTTCAAATAAACATTGTAGTTTTATTAGTATTTCTTGTTTTTGCGAGCAAAGTTTGATACGGAAGCGGCGAAATCATTCCGCGCTTGCGAGTAGAAAAATTAAAATTTCAAAGGAAAAACTATTTGTTGTAGAGTATAAATATGAATGAGAGCTGGGATCATTATTTTTAATAGCTTCCTTTTTCTACATTAAATTACCGTAGCTTTTCGCTATATTCACTCGCTGGCTAATTTTTTTAAATACCGAGAAGTTGAATAAAATTCCCGGAATAGCAAATGTGAAATAAATATTAGCATCCTAGTTTATTATACCTTCCGCGAAGCTTAATGTAAAATTCTCCGCACTTTTGCCAATAAAAACTCCATCACCTATTTACACTGCCGTGTAAATTTAAAAATTCAAACTTCAGAACTAAACAAACCCGTCCCTGTCATTACAAAAAATAAAGAAACCTACCTCCACTGCACATCATATTCCCTTACAAAACCGCGCGCATCAATAATTCACTCGTCCGCAGCCGTGTCCGCGACCGTCAAATAGCGCTCGCGCGCGTTACAAATGTCAAACTCGATATTTTAAGTTCAACAAGCGAGCGGCGCAAAAGGACTCGCTCTGTATGCGCGATTCCGAAAACGTCCCTTTCTGTCCACACGTACGCGCGTTCTTTCAGCGTGTGGTGCGCGCGCGGCAGGGGGAGGGCAAAAATTGAAAAAGGAGACGAGCGAGCGAGAGATTATTTTAAACGCCCCGCGGCGCGAGCGAGTGGAACTTCGTAAGGGTGAGCAAACATTGACACGACGCAATCATTTACGCGGGATCTCTCTCGACGCGCTATATATATGCAGCGCAGGCGGCACTGCCCGGCGCCGCGTCGTCCGCCGACGTTCCATTAGCCTCGCGAGCGCGATAAGAGCGCGTGTTTGCAGAAGAGGTAGTAGGTACCGCGTACAGGCAGGTCTTTCGTTCTGCTACGGGTAGGAAAGACCATCTGAGGCCGTAGAAATTTTGAAATAGTGCGACGGGGGGCAGACGTGTAAGGTATAGTCGTTTTAGTTTTGGATAAATAGAGCGTGGGAGTAGGCTGAGTGAGTTGCTGATTTTGGATGCTGTGTGGGTGTTATTGTTGGAAAGCGAAATGGAGCCTGTTTTATGGGAGGTATGTTGATTTTACCATGCTATGCAGTTGTAGTGTATTATGAAAATGAGGAATTTCCGAGAAAACCGCACATTATCATTTGGAGAACATTTATTTTATACTTCAATTTTCTAAAAAGTTTATTATGATTACAATTTCTATTTCTGTAACAATTTTTACCCTTTTCATAAAGATCTTTTACTACAAATCACAGACATTTTCTCTTACTCCCATTCAATCCAAACATACTTCTAACGAACTCCTCACTCCACTTACACACAAACGACTAATTCTGCCCGTCGACCTATGCCCCGGCAACCGGTACCTATACACTCCGAGCAAACATCGCAGTCACCACGCCAAATTGACCCGTCCCGACGATAAGCGAACGCAGGCACGCAGTCAGGCACACACATCCTCCACATAAAGAACAAGCTCCATCTCTCGGATATACTTTGTTAACCAATGTGTAAACGAGCCTCGCACGGCGAAAGAGTGAACCTCCTCTCCATCGCTTTGCTCTATCTCTCTTTCTCTCCTCCACTTAGAGGCACTTAACTTGTTTGCCGAAAATATTGAGCGCGAGCGCGCGTGATATTTGCCGCGCAATGGGATTCGTGTCAAGTGAGTTTGCGCGCGGCGGCGGCGGGCCCTTTGCCCCGAAAGGGACACGCTTTGTGTATACGCGGCCCGACGCCGCGCTGTATAGTATAACTTCTTTACCTTTGACGGCGTGTTTAAGGGCGGCATACAATATATATATATATATACACCTACACACACATATGTGTCTCTTCTTCGTCTTCTTCCCTCGCAGTATGCGTGGTGCGTGTTTTTTAATACCGTTAAGAGCCGCGAGGAGAGAGAGAGAGAGAGATTCGGGATCCCCGACGTCTGAAGGTAATCCGCGAGAGCGACGTCGTGTCTCGGGGATGGGGCGCGGGGACGACAATGCACGCGCCCTCGTAAGCCGCTTAACGCCGTGCCCGCGCCACCGCCACGGCGGCGTATTGACATATAATATTCCTCGCGAGAACACGGAGATATCATTTGTGCCGCGGCTGCTAAAGGATGTACATGTGTGTATGTGTGAGCATATACGAGCGACGACTTACCTATACAAGGGTACGCGAGCGTTAAGCATATTCCAAGTTTATTTAAAGTATCATCTCGCTCGCTCTCTCTCCCTTGCTTGAGCGTATGTGGATCTCCTACGCGTGCTCGCGTAATCTCGCGAAACGATAACGCCCTGGCGAACGAGTGGGTGCGCGGAATATATCTCTGGCCGCAGTTTTGTCGTAAGTTCGTGCCCTTTGTTGTGTTTGTGTTGAGAATTACGTGTTATTGCGAGATGAAATAATATTTCGATGTAATGCTAATTTATTATGGTCTACGAGAAATAATTAAGTTTTTTTTACTATATAACGCTTTTTCTTACATTGATGAGAACTTAATGTAATATCAGACGTAAATTCAATATCTTTGTGATCCAGAATTTTTTTTAACAAACACAGAAATCCTACAGTATTATCCATTTTCTACGGATGCTCCGAACCATCCATAAACATCCTCTACAATAATACCCCTATATCAAAAATAAAAAAGATCGTTATTATTCCCACAGGGTCTCGCGATCATAAAGATTGAATTTCGTACATCTCGCCTCTCTGTTATACGGTTCGATAATATTTTCTGCTGAGAATTGACAGGTGTCCGAGAGAGCGCGGGCGCGCGAGGGCAGATCGCCGAGGCGGCAACCCCCCTGAGTACTGCTTACCGCGGAATTATGCCCGTCACGTCTGTCCGTTTGTCCGATTCATTTCAAGGCGTCCATCCTGCTCGTTCGCAACCCTCTCTCTCTTTCTCACTCCAGCCACAATCCCCTCCAGCTATGTACCAACGAAATATGTATATACACATATAATACACATCTTCTTCAATTCGCAGACGTAGTCGCTATTCAGACGCGGCTTAGACGCTCGACTGCGTCTACACGCGACGCGATCAAACGCGCCCGCGCGCGAGAGAGGGAATTACGCATCAC
>JAPYZO010007424.1:0-13289 GCA_030522905.1 Torymus flavipes | reverse complement strand
TATTTTGATTCTTAAAGCGATTATTACATCGACATAAACTGTGCTAAAAGCTCGTGTCTTCACAGAAGCACTTTTGTGAAAGCTGTATATGAACACACATACATACATATGATAACTGAATTATTCATGAAATATTTGTCAGATACAAAAAAGGGCCATTAAGTTAGAGTATATTACTCAGGAAAATCGATTATTTTTTGAACGATTTTCTTTTGCAAATTTGAATTTGAAGCTATTGACAAGAAAATAAGCTATTTTTACTATAATAATAGAAAAATATATATTTTATTTTAATTCATTCTACTTTATTTTTTAATAAAAGTTACAAAAACTGTGTGATTTTTTTTTAATTTTAATATATGAAACATTTTGGTACCTTCTAACATCATCTACAAAATGAAATTTTCTCTAAGAAGATTCAAATTCTCTGAATATATTTCGAAGTTTCCATTTTTATTACTTAACCAAATATTTGTAAATTGGAAAAGCTCTTTGTAAATTGGAAAAGCTCAATGTTGTGTTCTAAAATAGAACGTCTGATGTCGACAACTGTATATAATTATATGTAAAGATGTTAGAATAGAGCTCATCTTCTAGCAGACCATCCGCCTACCAATAGGTATGATTTAATTCTGTATCGACAGAATTAAATTATCCGTGAATGATTTGTCTTTAGAAATCCTCGTTAGAAGTAAGAGTTATTTATTGGGTCTATTCCAAATTCTAAACCGTGAAATGAGTCACTTTTAGTTGTTAGATGCTTTTGACATATAAAAGACATTAAGCAATTGTTTTTCGATTCAAAATGATAGCTTTTTCAAATTATTTCGTTTATGTTTATTGGGCTATTCTGTTAGAAATGAGTAAAGTTAAAATTGTTATAATGGCAGATATAGTATTGGTATTGACAAATTTTTGTAAGATATTTAAGATAATATCAATTTCGATCGACGAATTTGTCATTTGAAGGTACCTATTTGAAAAATAAACTGAAAAGATAAAATTTTGTCACCTTTATTTTTCTTCTTGAAAAAAAAAAAAAAAAAAAAAAAAAAAAAAAAAAAAAAAAAAAAAAAAAAAAAAAAAAAAAAAAAAAAAAAAAAAAAAAAAAAAAAAAAAAAATAGAAAATTTCATAAATGTCATTATCGATACCGTCGTTTCGGTCTAAAAACGTTAAAAATTGCCGGCATCGTGGTAAAAGCGTTTTAGAAAAATTACCTTGGAAAAATTCATAAAAGGATCGATTCAACGTTTTTCAGTGCACGTACGACAAAGGGCGGCTCGCGCGCGCGCGCGCACTCTCGCCGGGGGCATGTCGGCGGTGGTAACGTGCGTGAAAGATAGGCAGGGATTTTGTGCTTCGATCGACCGGTCGCTCGCACTTTTTCACACACACACACATACGTGCAGACACATACATGCGCGTGCAGGTGAGCTCGAGAGCGAGCGACAAGAGGGAGAGAGAGCTGCGAGAGAGAAACGATGAGCTGCCGCCGGCGGCGGTGGCTCGAATATAACACAGCCCTGCCTAGCTAGGTTTAATTTTATCGAGAGAAAAAGAGAGGGAGATAGAGAGAGCGAGTCGATCGCTAGCGACACCGTATAACTGCTCTCCTCTTTTTTCGACACGGGGGCCATTCATTGTTCCCGGGTACAAGCGCTCGCGTGTTTATCTCGAGGGGCAGAAAAGACAGAGGGCGCGCTCGTGAGATAAAAATCGAGCGCTTATCTTTAATTAGCTCCTACGTGACCGTCAAAATTCGCGGCTACTGCAGCGAGCTCTCGCTCGTGGGGGTATATAAAATTAGCATTCGCCGCAAGTAGCAGCGGGGCAACCCCTCGTATCTCCCTCTGCCAGCCAGCGCGCGGCTCATGTGTACACGCGCGCGCGCTTTATTAGCGCCGTCGCGGCTTTATCGCTGAGCGCGCGCGGTGACTTGGATTTATCGATTCCCATTTTCTGCAGATACACGCTGGATTAAATTCGTCGTGCAGAGCGCGCGGGCCAGCATTCTTATCGCAGAGACGAGGTGAGCGTTATTAGGGGGCACGCGCGCGCAGATAAGCCCTGGGGAAATTATTTCTCCCGGTCAGTGGGCTGTATACATACGCGTTCGCGCTCTGGCTATGGCCAGCTGACTTGTTGAGTCGCCGCCTCAAAGTTTAATCGGGGAAAATGCGATTGGAAGGCAGCCTCGATCGTGCACTTTTTCCTCGCTCGAGAAAATATGATTGCGCGCGGAGAACTGGACCGCTTTCGAGCTCTTGCCGCGAGTAAACAATTATCGCCGGCGAAATTAAGCTTTTATGAGATCGGGAAGATTGTTTTCCAATCACTGGCCCCGGCGCGCTTCAAACTCTTTCCTTTTGAGAAAATATTTACAGCGTGCTTTATGAGCTTTATAGCTCGTAACTTGCATCGTTCTTTTAATTGAGCTTTTAAGCGCCCGTACTTATTGCCACGCTCTTCTTGGCTCTTTCATTGCCAGGAATATCCTGTGCCATCAGATAATTTCTGTTTAACGTTTTATCGAAGTGCTTAAGCATACGAGGTATTCTATAGCACTTTGCGATAAACGCTTTGAGTACTTGCATACATTGTCTATTAACTATAAGATTCCATATTTCCATTATCTTTTCAATTCAATTTTTATATACTTCACGTGAAAACAACAATATCAATTTGCGTAAAGTACAATTTTATGCAAAAGAAAATGTTTCCAAACATATTTCTTGCGATAAACGCGAAAAACGCTAAAGTTGATTTTTAGAAAGAGTTTAAAATGGACTTTTTATACTTAAATAGGTCTAATGAACTCGCTAAAAGAGGAAACGCACACAAAAGCCGACGCACACAAAAGCCGAGATAGATTAGCTAATCTATAATGACCTAACTTGACTTCACCAGAAGTGGTTCTCGGTAAAATGATTTAAGTTTAGTCTTTCATCTGCTTTTTTATTTTAAGAACATCTTCTTATGTCATTATTTTACATAAAAGTAAATCGATGAAAGTGTATTATAATTTTCATATTCAGTTTACAATGAAAAAATTGATCTTGTACAGTCTTACCAATTTTTGTCGTTGTTAGTACTATCAAATGAGTGCCAAATTTCGATATGGATTACAAACGCATTTAAATTCGACCTCTTTTCGCAAAATGCTGACTAGAGAATCAGTTCGCTCCGTATCTGTTTCTGAGAAATGCATTATCTTTTTTGGTTCAAGTACACCGCCCGTTTAAATGCACGCTCAGTAATTCATCTTCAACGCTCAAACGATTGCACATTTTGGGAAGTAATACCAATAAAATTTATCCAATATTTGTGTAGGATAAATAAATGAAAAATGTGTGAAGCCTTAAATAAATTGAAATCTGTTAATATGTTACGAGAATGTTTTTCATGGCAAGTACTGAATCATAACAATTACGCTCGCGTATATATATATATAGAACTGCAGATATTGTGTATAGCAATGAAAAATTAGCCATCGGAGCATTTGGCAGAGCGTATCCTTGACGCAGTTACGTAAGTGATCAGCTCAAAATCGTAATGCTACGTTCGACGTCCGGAATACGAATGCTTTTAGGGCGGTCACGCAGGACGCTGGATGCATAATTCAAATTCGATGCGACCTTGATTGTTCCTCGGAGGCCTTTGTTTGTTCGCGCGAACAGACACTGACGGGCGAATGAACGCGGCTACCCAGTATCGCCCCCCCCCGTTATCTATTCTATATCTCTTGACTTTTCTCCGTATTATGTGGATTACGACTTTCTTTTCGGATGATTTTGGCAAACTTTCAATACGAGCGTTACGCTTGGAATAACAATACAGTGCTGCTCTGCCCCTCGCCTTATACAATTCTTTTGCGCAGGAATATACGTTTACATAGTCGTTCGGGTGTACATTTTTATATATGTGTATATGGTGAATTCCAATCACTAAGATTTTCAGTTATTCTACTCACGATGACAAATGCAAATTCTGAAATTGCAATTGGCTTTTACTTTTACAATTAGTTTGTATGTCCTTTTGAAATGTAAACCGTAGTCCATTTTATTGTTAGAGGACGTACCAATTACAGATTCTCGTATTTCATGAATCTTGTGTTTGATTTCTTAAAGAATATGCATCTGTGACTAGAAACCGGTAGCAATAATTAACTTTATCTTTTGGCACTATCTCTTTATAAGCATACTAATGAAACTATTTTTTAACTCAATTGGCATTGTAACTTTAGAACTTTTACGTTCTTGATCTATTAATATACGTTGGAAGAGTAAAAATACTTTGAATCCTAAAACTGATTTTAGAAACACTTTCATAGCCGAACTTTATGAAGCATTATGAGTTGTCATTGGCTAATTTACGCTACCACTAAAACGTATGCTAAAATATACTTTATGTAGGTGACAAATACCAAGAATTCGTATGACCAAGTCAATAAATGCGACCTTTTAAAGTATACAAGATTATTTGTACAAAAAGATATAGAAAACAGTATAAAAATATGTCATATAAAATGAAAAAAAAAAGAAAAAATTTGAGGATTTTATAACGTAAATTGAATACAAAATCATTTCATAAATTATTACGCAATTATGTTTGTTTTATTCAAAACGGTATTCTCATTGATTTCATAAGCTAAATGTGATTTTCAACCATAATATCAAAAGTTAAAACATTGAACCAATGACTAATAAATGAAATAAACGTTGGTATTCTGTTGCTCACATTTGTGCTCCAATTATATTTAATTAAAGGCTTAATTGTATTTGGACTAAAGGTGACTTTTGAATCATACAGATGTCATTTTAATATGATTCTCCAAAATATAAAAAGATTATTTGTTAGTCATTATACAACATATTACGTAATATAATTCATGAGGGTGTAATAGTCCTGGACTTTACCACTAACCCTGTTGTATCGGCGGAACATGTAAAAATAATTATAATATATAAAAAAGCCATTCACATATTGAACAAATTTCGTTAATATTTTCGTTACTTTTCCTTCCATGAATAAACCAAGGTGTTTTCATTTTTTTGTCTCGAAACTTTGTAGAACGATATATTACAGGATTACGAAGGGCAACTGAATTTGTTCAATGCGTAAATCCCTGTTTTTTTTTTTTTAACAGTGTTAATATAGTAAAGTACAGTGCGTCACCGCCTTGAAGCACCGGTGAAAGAATCTTTTTATCAAGTTTTTGAAGAATTGTATTTGTGGCCGAAAATTATAAATATTTCTTGCTGAAAATTTAATGGGTACCATTTCGTCATGCAGCATGCATTTCTCTAATATTATTCTGCTTCACTTATTCCAACTCAATAATAGTTGTTGTTCCATCAGTGGAAGCTTATGTTTGTCCGCAAATAATTCAATACCTATAAGAGTTAGTTTACCGCATAAATGTTTACGGTTCAGAGATGCCATCAACTCCAGACTTAGCACAAGAAACTTACGAATCTTGTCTGGATATAATTTGATCTACATATGTATCAGTTTGATTTCTCGCATGAGATTCGAATTTGAAATTTATCCGTTATTTGCGTTCCAAGTATTATCGACTGACCCCCTCCCCTCCCCGTTGCTTAAAAAAAGGCCAGTGTGTAAAAATACTCCTATACCCAAGAGCGTATCAAATGAAAGTGTCGATGATTTACATAGAAACGCCCCTGATTTGCATTCCTGAAAAGGGTCGAAAAAAACTCTCGGGGTCGATTCGCGGCTTCGCTCAGAGCGATAATGGGTTAACGCGCAAACGGACGGCCGCCGCGGTCGCCGCTCGTTACCGCGGGCGCGCACATGCCTGGCCACATTCATGTTTTACTTATGTACACAGCAGCACCCCCAGCAGCTCACACCGAAACTTTTACCCATGTGCCGGAATAATCGATATAGATGTGACTTTTCGTTTCTCGAGGGGTGACTTTGTTGTCGATGCCTGACACCGTGGTTCTGCTTAAAGTTAGGAAATAGGATGACTGTTCTCGTAGTAATAAAGATACCTGTTTTATCGATATTACCTTGTTATTCGCCTTTTATTGTCTCCTGCATTTTTTAAAAACTATAGATTTCTTACTATCGCACATTTTTTAAAATGAATAGTGAATGTTTGTTTGCTTTTCAATTACGTAGATTCCATGAGCAATGCTGTTATTTAGTCTTTTTACAAAGAAAAGTAATGCATAAAAAATGTATCTATAAATTATTTTTTATTGAATAAATATATCATTTTTATGACAATGAAATAAAATTGTAAAGATTACAAAACGACCTTTTTTATGAGTGCCATTTGCATGGTCATTCTTCTGGAATGTCCAGGAGATGGCTAGGAATCAAGAGGAAGATCGTTTTATAAATCAAAAAAATATCCTCGATTTCCGCAAGCAAGTAAAAAAAATATTTATCCCACTTATTTTACAATTTTTTACTGAATTTTTACAGTAATTTTGAATCAAAAGTTACATTTTTTGTAAAAAGTTACTTGCAACGAAGATGATTTTTTTTATAAAACTGTTCTTAAATTAACGAGTTCAGTTGAATATGTAAAGGTAGTAGTATAGGAAGCATGTTGTCATTTCACGCTCAACTAAACCATTCAAAACTAGTAGCGTTTCGCACGATTGAGAAAATGGGGACGGAAAAGTATTTGCTGCTCCGCCGAGCAAATTCCATAACTTCGAAGGTCTATGGGTTATTTTACCGTACTTTCTCGTGTCTTGTTTTCTCCCTAGATTTCTCTCTTCGTATCTCGATTTTGTATGCAATTGTATTAATTTCTTCTGATCTTGTATTTATTCAATGATTATCGCTTTTGTTTCATGTTGTTAATCTTGATCTTAGAAGTCACCCGGTGTCAAAAGTATTATGATTATAATACGTTGGAATTCATATTGTACTATTTCTTTCATCTTCAATTATACTTGAAATTAATTTTCATGAAGGTCTTTGGAGATCTAAAGTAATAAAAACACCAGTTCTTATTGTATACTGCAATGTTTTATTGACTGGTTTCATCACCCTCTGTAGACTTAAAAATTAATCGAAAAATATTAGTTCCCCGTTAAGTAAATAAATAAAAGTCAGGCTTTTATTTGGTAAAGTTGATTAAGTTACTTGTGATTTATTTTATTAAACTATGGATACACAAATTTCCTAATATACCATTAAATATTTAGATACTGTTGCACCACTGCTGCTAAAATCTGTTCAAAATATAAAGACAATATTTCTAGAATTTGTACAACGTTATTCGCAATAGTGTGCACTTTTGATTTGATTTTGATTTTGTTCATGCTTTTGGTTTTATGTTCATTTCCTAGTTTTGGTAATCCATTTTTTTTACATCTTTTCAATTATAGTGTTTATAATATTAATTTAGTAACAATTTATCTAAGAGAGCATAATATATTTTTAATATATTTTTTTATTTTGAAATTTTGGACGTAATTTTTTTTTGTTCTTGTGTTATACAATTAAATATTTATTTTTTTGGAAAAATTATACCACAACTTAACATTAAAACTTTTAAAAAAAATCATGGATTATTTTATTTAATAAGAATTTGTTATGTGCTGCAAAATTTTCAAGTTTTGTACGCATGAGTTCGTTGGGGAAAAGGATTGGTTTATAAATTTCTGAGATATTTAATCTGGAATTGTTTTTACATTTTTTTTATCAAATGGTAATTTTCAAAGAATGTATTGGTTTTAAATTTACAAAAATTTGAGTGCATAGGTAGTGTATTCAGTATTTGTGTACAATTTTATTGAAATTCGGCAATTATTTTTTGAGATATCTGAAATCATCGAAAAGCATTGGAAAATCGTTTATCAGATCGTTTATAGGAGTAACGTCATTTTGCAGTTGTATAAGTTACTATAAAGTATCAAGAAAATAATTGGAAAATGGCTTCGTTTAATTGAGAACGTAAATTTCTTTTGTAAAGTTCATTTATTTTTGTTTTTTTGTGAAATAGTTTATCGTATTCAGTTTCATTATTAACCAGATACAAAATATCTTTTTTAAATGTCTGAAAAATTATGGAATTTTCCTTTTCTACCGTCTGAAAGCATCTAGCTACCGAAATATGAAAATAACATTTTTTTTCTGAATTCCAGTGGAGCTGGGGCATACTCCCCCTTTGTCACAGTCTCCTTATCTCTCATTCTCGCTTATTTTGAACCTCGTAATCTTTCTCTCTGCTTTCTCGCTCTGCCTTGTATTTCTTTCCACCTCTATCTCTCCCTCTTTCTCTCGAGCCTATGCCTAGCCTATGTACTCGTGGGAATCGCATGTAATTTCGCGTAGGGCTTCTTGCTTCTCAAAGAGCTGCACAGGAGTAGCAGCAGCAGCCCCAGCAGCGGCAGACCTTGTGTGCATTTATCGCGCAGCCTCGTTCTCACTCAGAAAAAGAGGAGAAGCTACAAGGAAGCCGCAGCGAGCGAGTGCGAGAGAGAGCTTAGACGTGGCAACCTGCCAAAATCCCAATAATGGCACGTACTCCGTGGCGGCAGCCGTTGGCCGAGGCCCCGCGGTCTATTGCACGAAATCGTTATCAGCGAGTTCCGGGATGCTTCTCTCTTCCCCCCCCCCCCCTCTTTTCCCGTCTCGCGCGGCCCCCATCCCGACCTTATAAACATGTCAAAGTTCGGCGACGCAGCGCTGAATGCCACGAGTGCGCCGCTTTCTACAGCTTTCTCATAAGTATATAATACACTTTCCCTCATCTGTAGCAGCGGATACTTTATATTTTTTTTCCTTTTTTTTATGCGTAGGATGTGGGCGCAGGTTATGCCGAGATCGGTCGATGCCGATATTTATGGCGCTGATTGGAATTTGATGCGCCACTGCGAGTATAAATACATTACGCCCCGTATATTTCATAGAATTCAATGAAAAATGGGGTTGCCATGCGGGGAGTGGCTGGTTTCTCCCCCTTTTTTCGATACTTCCGATTAATTTCATCCACGAAGGTTGAATGTTATTAATGGAGACTGCGTTATTTGAATTTTTCCTTCTTGAATTTTTCACCATCGGGTAACTGGGGAGTCCAAATTTCGTGCTCGGAACTAGTGAAATATGGAAAAGTCGTTCACAATGTACTCCTTGAAGTATTTTAAAGGATGACTTGCACGTTAAATAAAGGTTTTATATCTTGTTTGATTTATTTTTTGCGTCTATTGACTCCGTTCATCAATTTTATACGCAATATAATAAAATAAAGAATTTTTTATAGTTTTAAAATATTAATGAAAGGTTGAATTAAAATATAAGAAAGAAAAAAAATTAAAATTATAAGACTTGATGGTTGCCACGTATGAAATTCAAAATATAAAATTTCCTTGTTATATTCAATGCATACACTTTTACCTTTATATAGAAACGGTTTCTCTGAAAATAGTTTCAAGAAGGTTATGTACATTGGCAATGCAAAACAATGTTTTCTAAAGTATCTAGATTTTATTTAAAAAATGTGATATTAAAATTTTTGCCACTTTACATTCGGTTTAATCAAATTTACTTCAAAAACAATAATTTGTTATACTTTAGATAACGTGTTGCGTACAAATGAATTAATGATTTTTAACTAATCAATATAGTTTTTTCAATGAAGGTTTTTTTCTGTTACAGGTTAGTATACTTTGGGATTTTTAATTTCTTCTGTATTTACGTAAGTACTAATTTTTTCTTATTTTTATAACTTGTATATCTGAAAATCTATTTATTATTAAGTAAATTTTATTATCTATTTAACATTTACTTTGATTTAATGTTCAAACATATTTAACAATAGTATACATTAAGAGACGGGTGTGGAAGGTGATTATTTACCGCATGAGACATGAAATAATCACCTTACGCACCAGTGTCATACAGCATTTTATACCATAAGAGCCAAATAATCATATTACAGTTATGATTTTGAGGTTAGAGTGGTATGAAAGTTTTATACTGTAGAACATATTTTAATAAAAAATTTTCTATGATTCGTGTTAGAAAGTAAATAATTTATGGCCCATTTTAACACTTCAAGTAACATATGTTCGAAGATAATTTGATCCTTTTAACTAATGGTTGTCATACAAAATTGTACAAAGGATTTAAATTATTTTATTTGTTCAAATGAAATTAGGTACTCATGCATGATTACGTCTGTATATAGATAGACCCTTTGAAAATATACCTACAACTTGCACACTAAATTGCACCAAAAATACCATAATAGAAAGTGTAGCATTTTAGCGTTATGTAAGAAAGAGAATATCGTGCAAATTTAACCGTATGGATTTTTATTATTTGTTAGTGTGTTGCGTGTATTGTACGTTTAACTTTAAGGAAACTTTTTAAGAAGGATAATGAAATGAAAACGGTTAAATCATTCAAAAAATTTAAGATGTTCTTTGATTGATTTTCTATTAGTGTGCCAAATTTTAGATCGTTTGTTAACGCTATTATGATATTCTTCCATTTTAAATTTCAACTCTTATACATACACAGGTTCCTATAGAAGTACTTACCTTGCTAAAATACAAAACACCTGAAATGCTATTCTTTAAAAACTGTTAAATCGAACCAAAAACTGTTTACAACATACTAAATATACAGAAGAATGATTATACAAAGTTTGAAAGCGATAGACAACAGTGATTCTGAGTAATGCGGCAAAACGTAAACAAACGATCGAGTTTGTCGGTTATGGGAGGGGGTGCGATAAGACCCCTTCCAGCCAATGAAAAGTCGTTGAAAAATCCAATGAAAGATTTCAATTTGCGTTTTTGATACTTTATCCAATGCTTCCTGCCAAAATAATTCATGTCCAAAGCAGGGTTATTTTTAAGCAATTTTTTAAAATAAAATATATGCAAAAAAACTGGGTACCAAAATTTTTTAATTGTTCGACATTATTCGAGAAGTTAGTTGCGGAAACGGTTATAGTTAAGACGTCAACCCCGAAATCGTAGAAATTTTTTTGGGTTTATAATAATATATACAATTAAATAATTAATTGATTTTGGTGTTGATTGTGCAAAGACTAACATAAAAATGATAATTTTTTAAATATTGTATATAGGTTATTTTGTTTACTTCCTCCTAGAGGAAGCTTTGTAATAGTAAAATTTTCCACTTCTTTAAATCTCTCTAAAAACATGAATATAAGTGTTAGAAGTTTGTATCACATGATTTTAGAAAAATGTCTGTCTGGATATATGTGTGTGCGTGTGTGTATGTGTGTGTGTACGTATACCTCCCACTTTATCTCCGGATCTACGCGGTCGTTAACCGGGTGGGGCTTATTTCTTCTTTATTCCGAATTCGGAAAGAAAATAATTTTTTATGATTCACTGATTCGTTCTTGTTTTATGTCAAATTTTCGATTTTCGAAAAATTTATTTTTGATTTTTTTTTAATGATCGGACTCGAATTATTGAGACGGGTGGGTAGCATTCAAAAGAGCATAAAAAACCCTATATTTAAAAAAAAATAATTTCTCTAGCTATTGCGGTTTTTTTGTTATTACCAAAAACGTCTTTTTTTTTAAAAGCTAATAACTCCTTAACTAAACGGTTAATTTTTTGGAGAAAAATCACGATAATGCAGAACATAAATTGCTACCTATAATCGGTGAAAATTTTAATCCATTCTGTTGGTTATTTTTTGAGAAATAAATTGAAAAATGAAAAAAATGAGTTTTGTATTTCGAACGATTAAAATAAATTGAAAAATGAAAAAAATGAGTTTTGTATTTCGAACGATTACGGGAGTAAAATTGTCTTAATCGCTTTAAAATTCCTTGTAGAGGTAGATTACGGATAGCTATCGGTCGAGTTCTTTGGGCAAAAGGATTGATCCATAAATTTCATAGAGGTTACAATTTTTTTAACCTTTTCTTCAAAGCGTAATTTTTTGAACACGGCTCTATGTATCTGAATCGGATGGGTGGCATTCGAAAAAGAATTTAAATACTTATATTTTCTAAAAAAAATTATTTTTCTAGCTATAACGCTTCTTTTGTTATTAATAAAAACGTAAACATTGAAAAATGAAAAAAATGAGTTTGGTATGTATAACCATTGGGCTAGTAAAAATTGACTTAATTGCTTCAAAATTCCTTATAGAGGTGGATTTTGGATAGTTTTCGGTCGAGTTATTTGGGCAAAATGATTGGTCCATAAATTTCATAGATATTTGAGGTTAAAATATTTTAAACCTTTTTTCAAATCGTAATTTCTCGAGAACAGCTCTATGTATTAGAAGGGACTTTTTTCAAATCGTAATTTCTCGAGAACAGCTCTATGTATTCGAAGGGAATGGGTAGCATTCGGAATAGAATTAAAATACCTATATTTCCTAAAAAAAACTTTTCTAGGGTTTTCTGTTATTATAAAAAACGTAAACATTGAAAAAAAAGAAAAAATAATGAGTTTTGTATGTGCAACGATTGCTGGAATAAAATTGACTTAATCGCTTCAAAATTGCAGCTAATATAGTATATTACGATACATGTGACTAAAATGCCTCTTTTTTGCACGGTGTAAGATTAGCGCCCGAGCTAAACGCCGTGCAATAAAGAGCCACATATAGTCACGAGTATCGTATAGAATTTTATAGCACTGTCTTCCCTAAGCCCGCTGTCACGCCTATCCGTGCCCAAAGTAGTGCTTTTTTGCACCGTCAGGTTAGCGCACGAGCGTAGCGAGTCCTAACACCTCGGAAAACCATTATAACATGTTTTTAGAACAACTCAAAAAATTACTATCACAAAGCTTCCTCTAGGAGGAAGCAATAGAGCATTTACACATCGTAAAATGTGAGAAAGCTCAATTAATTTTAACATTGATAAATCCTGAAAAATAATAAGAAAATATAAAAGTTGGAAATATTTTTTTCTAAATAGTTTGTTAACATTTAAAATTATTTTGTGGCCCTAAAAAGGGCCGTTTGTTTCTGGCTCTTAAAAGAGCCGATTAAAAAAATCCATTAAAAAAGTCGTCTGCGCACGTCGTCGAAGCGTCTTCTGTCGACGAATGTCCTGGTCTTTCGCTTGAGTCGCGTGTAGCAGATTATCTCAGGCACCAATTCACGCTCCTCCTCCTCCTGCTCCTCCTCCTTCACGAGGTCAATGATTGTATCAACCTCGTCGTCAAGCTCGATGGTCTTATTGAGCTCGACTGGTACTAAGTCCATGAAATTCTTCTCCGTTGAAGGCGAAGCCGGAGAAGGTGCTAGTGGGCCCTTGTCTAGTGGCTTCGGCATCGGCCACGAGGATGGTTG
>JAPYZO010007417.1:0-21968 GCA_030522905.1 Torymus flavipes | reverse complement strand
ATTTTTTTGCACTAACTAGCAAAATCCATGCGCGCTGCGCGCGCTCTATGTACTTTTTTTATTAAACATGCCAACCAACATTAATTTGATTATCATTTATTTAATACTTTTCAAAATAATCATTTTCAATATATTAAATCATAATTATCAAATAAAAATACATATTTAATTTTGAATTCTCGCGCCTTTTATCCAAGGGCCAATCACAGTTCAAATCTATAGAGGCTTCACTTCTTCCGATCATCATTGTTTTAAGAAGGGATGTTTTAAGAAAGGATCATCACTATTTCAAGAAGAGATTGGTTGGGTCACCGATCGAAAACAGCGATCGCCTGATTTTGTCAAAGAAGAAGTAAACAAGAGAGGCGACGGATCGTATATCCAATTCATCAAGAAGTTCCAATACCAGAGACAAAAGTGGATTAATTTTATATTATCCGAGTTATTTCATCCGTAGTGAGATTAAATTATATAATTTATATATTGTTTGAATATTACTTATGTAGTTCCTCAAACGAAAATTTACAGTTAATAGTATTGAAAAAACTCTGAAATATATACAAAATATTGTTTCTTTTCTTAAATAAATAAGGCAGTGATCAAATATTGATCGTTTGGTATTGTTTTATTTAAATTAAAATTTTAGTAGCCGTTTCTCCGATTTAGTTTCTCAAAAATGATTTTTTCACTTAAGTTACAAAAAAGCAAATTAATCAAAGAGAAACAAAATGATAAGTAAAATTTATGCGTAAGATTTCTCAGATAAATACATTTATTTGTATGACACATTTATAAATATACAGTTGTTGTAACAACTGTATATACAAAATGTCATTATAGATAGACTAGTGTATTTATTATCTGAAGATAAAAATACTTTCTAATGTAACTAATCATTACAAATAAACATTGTTAGATATTATAAAATCTAATAAAATATTAATGTAATCTAATTAACCTAGTTGCACGAATTTGCATTATATATTACCATTTGAAAATATTATATTTCGACACAAGTGCGAAAGTGCTGATTCCAGCACGAGTGTGAGGTTTGTCGCCCGAGCAAAGCGAGGGTGACAATCAAACGAGTGTGGAATCATCTATCGCACGTTTATATCGAACGATATTTTTTAAAACTATGTGCGCAAAGCTCGATTTCGCATAGGCTCGAATAAAAAAGCATGCGCTAAATCAAGCTTTGTACACGTTATATAAAAAAATACAGTTCGAAACGCGCGCGAGAAAGTGATTTTAATCTCGTGTGACCTTTTCAAACATCCACGCGAGGTTAAATTACTTTCACGCACTAGTATCGAAATGTACTATTTCTTATAAGCTAAATACTAAAATGCATTTTGTGATATGTATAGGCAAACCGAAGTACAGAGAAATAAGTAATATGATCGCTTTTCGTTATTATATTTCGATCGCTTGTGTTTTCGTTACAGTTTCTAATAATGTTTAAGAATAAGTAATAAATGCATAAGATATTTTTATAATAAAAAATGCAAATTTAACTCTGATCAATAGGTAAATTTGGTAAAGATCACCTACTGATTAAAGTTTCATGTAAAAAATGGAACAGTTTTTCTCGAGGATCAAGTAAAGTAGCGGACAGTCATATGCAATATATTCACGAGAAAGAGAAGTTAAATGCCGGGCTATATAGTGGGGAAACGAACGATCTGGGAATGACGATCACGCCATCAGTTCATGTGATGGCCAGATCCAGGCGATCGGTGTAACACAGCAACGAGTCACCTGACTCTAGCGTGACTCGATACTGAATCTCAAGCCTCCTACTCCTCCTTCTCCTATCTATAAACTCAAGATTTCTTCCAGACTGCTTACATGCCACTTACATGTTTCTTACATGTGCTGCCAGTATTTTTTGCTTTATTTGTTGCATTTTATTAATTTATCAGTGCCTCTGAAGTCTGCCTTACGCTCTTATTACAAAACAATTTTTTATCTTTGAACAACATACGGTCATAACTAAATCTTGTCTTTAAAAATAAAAATATTTTGTTTAGCAAACGTAAATTTCTTGCAAACCAAATTTTGCAATTAATTCTTTTTCTATAAATTATTTTTTAAATGATAGCATTAATAGGATAATTAAGCTATATTATACAATTAAGATACATGAAACAAAATTTCACATAAAGATTTTAAATAAATTAGAGATATTTAAGTGCTTTTACAACTAAAACTTAATATAATGATTTATTTAAATTTCGTATGTGCTTTTTGTTAACAATTTTACGCATCGGATGATAAAATAGTTTTTTTGACTTCAACTATGACGCATTACTTAGCAAATTTGCATATAGCGACTGGAGTAAAACGACGACTGCTTCAATTTCCACTTTGACCAATTATGAAACTAATAATATGAACAATAATTAATATTATGAATAATAATTCTAAGTAACAGTTTTATATAAAAAGTACCTTCAATGTTTTTAAACTTCAGAACAAACCATAATAAATCTTTCAAAATATATAATATTGTATTATATTAATAAATAGTTATTAGGCAGTATTATAAAAATGGAATCATATAAAAAGTAATAAAGAAAACAGATAAGCCATCTTTCTCATTAATAATTTACGTAGTAATTTCTTTACAATGCAATACACTACTTTATCTTCGTGTATACATATTAAGTAATTATCATTTATTTGCATGTAGTTTCTATTCTTATATTCATTCAGAATTTGTAAACCTCGAACGACTTTGTAGTTAAAAAATTTTGGTTTAGCATTAATTGAGGTGATGTATATATATTACACCATTGAGTACTTATAATTACTAGAAACGTTTAACGGGATCCGCGCGTATTATTAGTTTTAATTTTTAATATTTTATTTTATGATGTTGTGAACATGATCAAGTTTATAGATAGTTTCAATTTAAAAGTTTGTTTTGATCAGTTTGAATTATACGATAATTACGTAATTTTGATAATTAAAATGCTGACATTTTTCTTATACTATTTTCATTATTCAGCTTAAACTTAAACACAAAAATTCAATCTTGAAAATTCAAACATATCAGATTTTGACGCCTACCTACATAAGAGTTTTATTGTGGATGACAAATTTCATCCATCATTTTTTAAGAGAATAATAAATTCAATAAAGTTTCATAAACCTTGTTGCCATTCATACATGCATTCACTTAGTAGTTTTTGAAAAAATGAATCATCGCTTGTTTTATGCATTAGGTTTCCGATCCGAAGTCATTTCATATCCAATAACATATTTCTTGTTGTTTTCATATATTGCTTTTAATCGATGTTTATTTATTTTTCATTTATTATTCTTTCTCACAGTTTATTCCAGTCTATTTATATCTATCCATAACAAAAACGCCACACGATTAAAACTATTAATGAAACAAAAAAATCGATTGTACACCTTATATGCAGAATTAAGTAAAGATAAATGATATTTTCTTCATCGGGATAGAGAAAATAATTTTATGCAATAATTTTTAGGTGAATTGAATCATAGATAAGTAAGTATATTTAACGGTAATGAATATAAGTGAATTAGCATTGCTAGAAGTCAACGAGAGACACGCAAATAGACACGTCAGATAAACGTTTAGTACTATTAAATGGAAAAATGTGGTATGACCGCAGGTAAGCTTGAAGGAATATTCAGAAGGGTAGGAAAAAAATACAGGCTCGCGCGTAATTGTCGGCCAAATGATTGATTTAGCGATATATGAAAAATGTATGGAAAGTTTGTAGTCGATAGGGTGATAGGGGTGTCGTCAGACTCGTGCGTTCGCGAATAATATAGTGGGAGATGAAGAGGGCAGAAGAGGGGTACGAGGAGAGGAAGGGAAGGGGGGGCTAAGCTAAGGAAGAGGAATTGAAGAAATGTATATATAGATAGAGTACGAGAGAGAGAGAGAGTGAGAGAGAGAGCGCAAAGAGGGAGAAGGAAGAGGACAGAAGAAGCAGGCGAGCGCAACGAGCAAATACAAACAAGGTTTGCGAATTGGCGCGCTTGCGCCTTGCGCGCACTGGTGGGGAAGAGGTCCGCACGAGGAAGGAGCGAGGCACGAGCGTGCGCACCCATGCCGTGGTCGGGGAGCCAGCCTAGCAGGAGCCGCAAGCGATAGGAATCCGCATGAGTCTCACCGACTCGCGAGTTTATCGTCAACCGAGCCACAACGCAGCCGCACACCAGTCAGTCTCCTGAGCCAAGTGTATTTAATACCAGCTCGCGTGCTGCCGGCGTCTCACTAGCTACTCGCAGCAACTACCTGGAAGAGTGTATTCTTCCCTTGGACGTTCTTTTATTACGTCTGATCCGCGATCCGGCACCTTTTTACCAGGTAAGTCAATTATATTTTCGCGTCAGAGTTTATTTCGCACTTTTCGCTTGTTAGCAAACACAGCCGGCTCTCGGGAGCTTAAATAATAATCTCCTCGGCGTACGTGCGATGTGCAAGCGTAAACAAAAACACAACCCTCTGTCGCATCCATTGCTCACGTACTTATATACGCTAATACGAGTGTACGGAAAAAGTCCCGCTTCGGCATACACTATACTCACTTTCGCATGTTCCACTATTTAACGTGCCAATTCGTGTTCCGGCCTTCACTCAGTCCCATTAATTATTTTTGCGTACGTGTACCTACTAACTTATCAAGCAAGTAATTATTAGGAAACGTTTTACCAAAGTTCATATAACTTACTTATTAATTATTGTATAATCTATCTTACTGACTTGTTTAGCTCAGCGTGCAACGTATTACCTAAAGATAAAACTGTCATTTTCGGATAATTAACAAATTCATTAGGTAATATATTATCCGTCTAATAATAACGTATAAAAACGTATACACATAATACGAGATTCTAGCTATAGCCAATAAAATATAATAACGATCCAGGCTTTTTGTCACGTGATCCCAGCATTTATTCGTCCTGTAGAAACTTCATTGTATTTTACTTTCTTCAATTATTGGTCTTTGCTTTCAGTAAAATATTATAATCTAAAAACTTAAAAAGAAAGAAAGGTACATAAAAAAGGTAGATGCACGTAAGTAAATGTGCACGCATCTGAGTATGACGCAGTCTTGATCTTGAAAATCATTCAAAGTCAGGGTTCAGGACTATTGCGTGGCTTTATCAGTAGTTGTGTCGGTGAATTCTGTCAATAGCGCTGATTAACATATAAAAACACGGAGTGAGCGCGCGCGCAAGAGAGAGATAGGAAGAGGTAAGAGTGGGGTAGAGAGAGAGAGACAGCGAGACAGCTGATGCCACATAATAGGGCATTACAATGTTGCATAAAAAGTGATAAATATTAAAGCAATTGATTGCAATGGGCAATGAATGATGAGTCAGCAGAGCGTCAGTGGTATTGTATTCAAAGTGGATAGCGAAATATGATTTCGGAGGAAAAACGCTCGTGAAAACGGTATTTTTAGCCATAGTATTAGCGAGAGAAAGAGAGCATGCGGAAACGCGCAGGGATATCAGAGAGCTGATGCGGGATCGGACGATGGCGCGGGGAGGGGAGCGCAGGGAGAGTCGGTACACGTGCTTATAGGGGGAAGTAGAGGGAATGACGGCACTCGCTAGTTTCAGGTGGCGCGAGCCGGACGGTGTTCTGCAATTGGTCGGGGCCATCTCGGCTGACAAGAGAGTAACCGCCAGCGAACGGCTGACGCTATACATATATAGGTAGTCTATATACGCAGCACGCGCAAATGTGCTTAGCCCGCGTGGCGACTGCCATTCTGCCACGCGCTTTTTTATTTTTTCTGCCTTTGCCTTTGCCTCTGATTCTGCTTTGGCCGACGTATACACTGACACTTTGACATCGACGCCTTCCTCAATATCACTTTCGCTTTCAATTACACTATTTATGCAATTATTCATTATCGGACAAAAGCCTTATCAATATACATTTTCGTTCAAACTTCCCGCATACATAATTTCAAATTGATTCTATTATATCTGATTGATTCGAAACTTTTTATGAGGTTCTCACGATTTAGTTAACAATCAAATTATACATTTTTATATTTTTAATGCTCTTGCACTCTTACCACAAAAGATTAAAACTAATATACGAAGACATATTAAAAGAAAAATTCTGAACTTACATGTTTACTAGAATTTTTTCTTGTTTTGATTAGTTTAAATTATATCCACATTTAATTATAATTTTGACACAAAAATAGTATGTACAGAATATGTTTTCTTCTCTGAAATAAATGAAGGCAGTAGTAAAATATGGATTATTTGATATTGTTTTAGTAGTGGTTTCTCCTTTTAAAATCAATTAGCTGAAAATTATAATTTTGATTTATAAATAGTTTTTCATTATTTTACTTACAAATTATAATAGTTTTATTTTAACCATGGAATGTTGACTTTTGTGTAAGAATTTGTGATAAAAAATTCAGTGTCACCCTTAGAAACTTAAACTGAGCAATAGTTGAACTTTGATAATTATTTAAATGGTGGATGTATAAGGATGGGAATGGTCCAGCAGTCAAGGTGGACTCTCATCCTACATCCATCATTAAAACAATTCGCTGTCAATCATCTGATCAAAAGTCTTTGATAATTATTATTAAAGTAATAAAACCTTTTTAATATTTTATAAAAAATTATTAAATATTGCTTCCTCAAAGAGGAAGCTTTGTAATGTTGAAAAAAATTTTTGAAACAAAAAATGTTTAAAAACATGTTTTAAGACTTTTGGCACGAAAATCCGTCGTTTTTGAGCAACAACATTTTCGCGCGCGCACGTGTGTGTGTGTGTGTGTGTGTGTGTGTGTGTGTGTGTGTGTGTACCGGCTATAACTTTTGAACAAATTGACCGATTTTCATGGGGTAAGACTTACTCTCTTCGTTTCGAAGGAAAATAGAGATAGCTTAACCTATTTTTTCATTTTTTCATTTTTCTTTTGTTTTATAACCAAAAAACGATTTTGAATTTTTCGTTTTTTTTTTTTATTTTTAAATATGTTCATAACAAAATAGTCTCTTCTTTAATAAGATAAAATAAAAAAATTATCTTAATATACTTTAAAATAAAATATTATATTAATATGCAAATGTATTTTAAAAGTTATAAATTTGAAAAAATTGAATTTAGAAAAAGTCTTATTAATCGTAAGAAGATAATTTATCAATGATCTTTACAACTATCATTTTAATATTTTTATATAATATAAAATGTAGAAAATTAAAATATAAAAAAGTATTAATAGTACTATTTTTAGCAAATATATTTTTTTATCTCTTTTTGATCTCAATTTTTTGTTATATTGGTGGACTGTCAAAAGCAATTTTATTTAATTTGCTAATAGTTATTCTTAGCCACTTTGCTTTATTTACATTTTAAATGTGCTTTGAACCCTGCTTTCGGTGCTATTTATATATTCTCAATTGTGATATTTACATATATGAGTATTTCTTTGGAACTTCTAACTTTTAGCTAGATAGAAATTTCAAAATTTAATGTTGAGGTACATTCACAAAACTCATTTATTTCTTTTTTAGGTACCCCAAATAACAATAATAAGGCTTGGCTCCTCATTTTTAAACATAGTTTTTTAATATTGTATGCTTATAGACGCAAGAGTAAGCGTGAGCGAATGCATGTAAAACTGCCTTACAATCACTTTCTTTTTTGATTTCCTTAAAAATAAATCTGAATTTCTTTAGACACTCCGTGAATTTTTTCGAGAAAATGAATTTAGAAAAAAGAGTAATAACTTACGCCCTAAAAAATTAAAAAAACACGAAAGTTATTTTTTTTAAACGACAAATAAAGTTTATTTTTTATTTTTACCAAAACACAGCGTCGCGGAGATAAAGCTGTCTATTTTGTTTTAAAGGTAGGCACATATAATCCGACAAAATATTTTTGAATATTTAATAAGGGATGATAACCTAAAAAAGTTAGTAAAGCATTTATAAAAGAGTTATTTTTGTAAATGATGTAAGAAGGATGAAATTTTCCTACAGTACGCAGGCAAAATCTCTAAATTTAGGCCTTTTCCGATTGCCGATTGAGCTGATCCTTTGCAAAAGTGTGTTCTATGTAGTGGAACATGTTACTGGAAGTGGATTTTATAAATATTTGCTTAACTTAGATAGCTAAATATCTGAGAACCATAAGATATGTTAAAAGTTAAAAGTTCTAGAGAATTGCTCATAATATATACATTAGATTTAGATTAGTGCAGGCTCAAATATTCAAATAATTCATTATTCCATTCATATAATTTAACCGTGGAGATATGCCTCAAAAAATTTTTGAGAAAAATAATTATTATGCTCGTATTTTTTTTATGGTAAAAAGAACATTTTTTACTCGCATCAAAAACATGTATGACAAACATTTAGTATGGAAATCCTTGACGGTCCAAATAATGGCTTAGACTAATTATCTCTTTTATTTGTTCATGAATAGGATACCTACTCTTTGTAAAGAAAATATGTTTTACAAATCAAACTTAATGATTTAGTTTTTTTCAGGCAAAATCTCCCGCGTATATTAAAAATTAAGTACTCACAACTTTAGTAATGGAAGTGGGATAAGATCCTGCGTCAAAAAGTTGATTTTTAATAATTTATCATTTTGATACTACACGGAAAATAAAATTTCGAAATTAAGTTAAAATAATAATCAATAATGAAAGATCGTCATCTCAAATAATCATACTAATATACATTTATGATGTATTAAATTAAACGTAAATTTAAACTTATGTTTAAAAATAAGTAAATAATAATTTTTGACTTTACTTACAGAAAAAAAAATAATGGCGCCAAACATAACAAGTGCACCAACGGGAGTACTTTTCGAAGGTGAAGCTCTTGAAGATTTGCATAAGCATCAATTGAACAATGATGGGATTAAAGAAAAAAAACAGTATAGATTACAAATTGTCTGGAGGAACGTTATCCTTTTCGCTTTTCTTCATACGGGAGCACTTTATGGACTTTATCTTATTTTTACCTCAGCGAAAATAGCAACAACAATATTCGGTGAGAATAAAAAGAATAAGAAAACTGAAAAAATTATTTTAAAATTATAATTTTTTCAGAGATTTGAGTAAATTTATTATTTGTTTTACATTAATTTTAACATTAATTTTTACATTAATTAAATTTCAGCGATTCTCTTATATCAAGCTAGCGGTATTGGAATTACAGCAGGCGCACATCGATTATGGGCTCATAGATCGTACAAAGCAACATGGCAGCTCCGACTCTTACTAGCCACTCTTAACACTCTTGCTTTTCAAGTAAGTTAAACGATATTCGGAAGAGCACTTTTTCAATTTTTAGTACAAAATCAAGCTAGTCAACCACCCTATATAAAAAACATATATCGTAATTTTTTTAATGGCAAAATGAATAATTAAGAGTAAATAATAAACTGATAAGTAGTGACTCAAAAATAATGTATAGCTTGCTATATTTCGATAAATTATTATTATTCAATAAATTTTATTTTTTATGCTTTTATATTTAATACTAGATTTTAATTTAGTGAAGGCTTGTAATTTGTTATAAAATATTTATTGAGCTTTAACGATATATACATTTTAATAATATATGATCTAAATTTCTCGTGTTCGAACTGAGATCTAATTTAAAATTTGAGATAACTATTAAATACAAAAATATTCCGTCAGAAAAAATGATTAAATATAATATTTTCAGGATTCTGCAATCGATTGGGCAAGGGACCATAGGATGCATCATAAATATAGTGAAACTGATGCTGATCCACACAATGCAACTAGAGGATTTTTCTTCTCTCATGTCGGTTGGTTGCTTTGCCGTAAACACCCAGAAATCAAAGCAAAAGGCAAAGGAATAGATTTATCTGATTTAAAGAGTGATCCAATCCTTAGTTTTCAAAAGAGGTGTGTTTTAGTATCTATAGTATTTTATTTCTAAACTGAAATCGTTCAATGCTTTATTTATTTCGGAACTGAAAGTGCGGCTGGAAAGAGACGCAGCTCCTGTACAATTTAAATGATTTATGTGCCCTTTTTCCAGTCGCACCCTCAATTATCATTTAGTTATGAAATATAAAAATGTTTAACCCTTAAATCCAAAAATCTCGAATTTTAACGTTACTCCTAACATGTGAGATTCATGTCCATTTTCAAACGCTCCATAACTCGGAGACAAGTTAACGTAGAATAAACTTTTTTTTACATGCAAGTTTAAATCCTGAGTTGAATGAATATTCGACTTAGAATTGTCTAAGTTAAATAGTTTCTTAGATATTTAAGAGATAAAAAAAGTTTTTTTAAATTACGTTTTTTTCAAACAAGACATGGGAATAACAGACCCATTTAGGATTTGAGGGTTACGGTTGTATTGGCTATACGATCTAAGTGGCAGTATTACTAAAAATTATATTATTAATAATTAATTATCAAACTTTATGTATTAATTTTTATTTAATAAGTTTATAAAACTACACTTGATTAATATTTTGTCTTAAAAATCGAAAATCAGATGAAAATTTCCTGAGTATTCCGAATTTCAAAGATCATTTGTCTTAATGGGTTTTTAGTTTCATTAAAAATAGTGCTGCATCTTCAAATTTTATTCGATTTTTATTTTTTGGTCATATTTTTCAGAAATGAAACTTAAGTTTCCCAAAAGAGATGACCCACTTTTTAAGTTAACTTTACTTTTGAAAATGTTTAATCATTTGAAACAGAAAATATCTTTTTCGTCATAATCCGCAAAGTTGTCAGGAAATATTTTACTAACTCATATCAATGAAGTAAAGTACGTAATACTTTACAGACACTTATGACGAAATAGTAGTTTTCGGTACTAGACCGTGAAGTAATGCTTTTCGGACCGTGTGAGAATTGATGCATGATTCTTAACAGATCCGTCGAATTTTACGGTTGAGTAAAGAACACTATTTTTTGTTATACGTATCCGTAAAGTACGTGCTTTACGGACACGTATGACAAAAAGTAATTTTCAGTACGGCCTTCGGCTACGCTCGTCCTCGGACGCACGATTCTCACTCGATCCGTAAAATGTAACTTTACGGCCTAGTACCGAAAAGTACTATTATATTTTTGAACTCCGCGATCTATTAGGAATTAATCTCTGAACAATATAAGACCAAAAACTAAGAATCAAATAAAATTTGAAGATACGGCTCTATTTTGAATGAAATAAATAATATACTTACTAGGAGAGGGTCAGGAGTCTGGATCACAGATTCGGCTGAAACTTTGGGATAGGTTTTTGGATATAGAAATATAAAGAAAGCTGCAATATTAGACCTTAACGCTCAAAAAACCTAAAGTTCTGGGCACTTCTATCTTTAGTTTGAAAAAAGTCTTGAAAAAAACCTTTTCATAATACGGCAACTAAAATTGTCAAAGTTACATTATTTTATCAAAATCTTTAAAATATTATGTTCTATGAATTTTGTATGATAATAAAAAGTAATGAAATTTTGTCAATTTTGCTTCGATTTTTAATTTTTAAAGCTTATAATATTCGGATTCCATTTCCGTACAGACGTACTGGACGAAAAAATCGTTAACTATTTTATATATCTATTTATCACAGTTCTAACGCTTAAGACTTTTGGGACAATATAGCCATAAATTTCTTAATCAATCTTTGAATATTTCAAAAGTAAGAGATTCTTCGGTATCTTTACTGATTATTTTTTTCTCTTTTTATATTCTTTCTAACATTTATAACTTTCTTTTTGAGCTGCTCATTTGCCCTTTTACTGGATTACCAAAATGAGACTGAGGCTATTCAGTAAGGTGAAGTTTGTTCATTTCCTAAAATCAGGCTCATAAAATAAACCGAAGTTTAAACAAGTAAATTATATTTAAAAAATACTTAACTTTTTTGTTAAAATTAATTTAGAATCATTAACTAAGGTTATAAAAGTTTATTTATATCTAAGATTTTAGCCCAGAGACTATAAATTTTGAAAGAATTTTCATTATATACTTACGGTGTACGCCGAGTCATTCTTATAGTAAATGTCGCATATCAATTTCTTTCATGACTATTGTCGCGATTTAAAAATTTTTTCTTTTAAGCCAATTTATTTTATACTATCTATTATGTATGGAATATACACTATATTTCATTAATAACACGTTTATTCTTCACAATTTTTTACATTTTAAGAAAATTGTCAATCGTTGGTGAGTGTTTACTACTGGTTAAATCACCCTATATAGCCAATACAACTATTAAACTTCATAATAAACTATATTATTTTTCTTCTTTCTTTCAAGATATAATACGAAAAAATTGACTTCTTATGATTTCTTTACTTATTTTTAGGTACTACCTCTATATTATGCCGTTGATATGTTTTATCCTTCCCACGGTTATTCCTGTATATTTTTGGAATGAAACATGGACCAACGCTTATTTCATTCCAACGATTTTCCGTTATACGTTCACTCTAAACATGACTTGGCTTGTCAATTCTGCTGCTCATCTGTTTGGAAATAAACCTTATGACAAGTAAGTAATTAAAAAAAATAGTATACATTCTAACTTATGTGCAAAGTCGCCCACTCACTTTTCTTATTTGCCGAGTAATAAACTCCATTTGTGCGAGGATCATCTACTTTGTACTCTTGTTGTATAATATACTATTTTCAACGATAGCCATTAATAGGCAAACAATATATAAATATTAAAATGCCAGTGTAGAGACATAACTAATTCTCATATTCTGTGTAGGTTTATGAATCCATCAGAAAATAGAGGTGTAGCTATTGTGGCACTTGGCGAAGGTTGGCATAACTACCATCATGTTTTTCCTTGGGATTATAAGACATCTGAACTTGGCAATTATGCCTTCAACTTCACAACAGCCTTTATCGATTTTTTCTCGCGAATTGGATGGGCGTACGACCTTAAAACGGTTTCACTGGACATGGTGAAAAAGCGCGTTGAACGAACAGGTGATGGAAGCCATGAACTTTGGGGTTGGGGTGATAAGGATCAGACGCAAGAGGAACGAGAATCAGCGGTGATTGTTAATCGTGTTAAGGGCCAATAAAATTATAAATATGTCCAAATGAATTAAAGCAACTCAACGTACGTTTTTTATACATTCCATCGATCAATAGACTACATTGAGAGATGCTGGCTTAAACTGGATTGTTGCATTGCTAGTCGAAACCAAAAACGAAATAAAACGTGGAAAAATTCTTATATAAAAAGTTTTTTTTCGATTGCCTTGTAAAAGCTCTCCAGCTAATATCTTACTCAAAGTACTCTCTCATAATAAGACGGTACGCGAATTCATAATAAGTGATATTATTTTTAAAATATACATATATATGTAGCTAAATGCTCCAATTTATAATAAATTAAAAGAATTTATCCCGTTTAACTACTTTTGATGATGATTAGTTAGAATTATTAGCCAATCGTCTTCCAACATTTATCTTTTCAAAAAGGAGCATTTTTCTACTCACGACTGCGCTTTCTTAACTATAGTTTTTCTTAATGCAGAAAATCATTAGATGATATTAAAAATGGTAATTTTGCAAAAAATTAATCTATTTATCAAACAACAATTACATAAAGCTTATTATTGAATTTAATAAATTCGTTAAAATAAGAACTCTTAATACTAATTTCACATACTTATGTTGACTGAGATAATTTATTATTTCATACCTATAACTCAGGACATGGGCACGTGAATTTTTTCAAAATCTGAAATATTGGTAGCAAAAATAATTATAATAATAGCAGTAGTTTTTTATAATGACATGTTATTGTTAGTTTTATTTGTAATAATTATTTCTTTATAAGAATATTTTCATAAGAAAAGTATAGAATACATAAGTTCCTACAACATTAATTTTCTAAGAATGATTGTTCACAAATTTCAATTAAAATTTAAAATTACTTGTTTAGTTATCAAAAAAGCAAACTGGTATAATAACGAATGTATATTACTTCCATTCTTATTATCACCAAATAAAAGGTTTGAAAATATATACCAGGTACCCATGTTATATCATCAAACCAATTTTTGGAAAAAAATACAACAAAATAAATTAGTCATTATCTGGTAAACATAAGAAACATATTAAGATAGAAAATATAATAAAAAAATAAGATGTATATTCATTGATATTTAAATAATGTATACATTCTTGTAAAATAATAAAATATATTTATTTTTATACAAAGATTATTTTCTCATAAAAATTATAGCAATTTCTTTAATTTAATGCCGCAAATTTTAAATTTCGTCATACTTTTTACAGTACCAATTCTAAATACATTTCTAAATAATTAAAATGAAAAGGAACTGGCATAGATTTTATGAGGAAATATTTTTCGTATATAAATTTATCAATTTTGCAAAATATTATGATTATAAATCAAAATTTTGTATACTGGAAATTTTGTAAACACTGCAGCGCAGTGTCGCAATACAATTTTTGAATTTTGTGTGAAATGCTAAATGTGAATGCAATGTGATTTATAACTCCGAAAATGAAGACAAATATAATAAAAAACACACAAAATAAATTTTTTTATCAATATCTATTAAAGTTTGGTAATGTTTTACAAAGCTTAAACTGTTTTACGTAAATATGTAATGTGTAAGTGATTATTATATAATATTTATTGCAAATATATATTTTTTAACAAATATTACTTCAACATCTTTTTTAACATTGAGAATTAAATATCTGCCATATTTATTCATTTGTAATAGGTACACGTTATATAGTTTCATTATTACAGATATATTTATATTCTTATTATTTCCACACAAATCTTTTGTACTTTACTGCCAAAAAATAACTCTTTTCTTTTACTTTGAAAAAACTATTTACAATCGAATTTGATTAAATAAGATTAATTAATTACTTTCGACGTAAATTAATATTTTTGATTTTATTTGCGTTAGAGTAAAAAAATTTCGGATAACCATAAAAATTTAAAACAAAGGTAACTGAGCTCGGAGCTGAGTGATCTCTATGGTCAAAGAAGAGCTAAATGAAAATGTTACCTAGAATTTTTTTAAACTAGTTGTAATGTTATTTATTTATTTAAATAGATAAAGGTAGTCAATGTATTATAAATAAAGTGTATTTGACTTGGCTAAGAAGATAACCGTTTTCACAAATAACCTATTGAAGTTTTAAAGATATCATTTTGTTCCTTTACTTATGCAAAATTATTCAAAACCCAGAAAATTATAGCCAATTAGAAAAATATATTAATTTTAACGGTGTGCATGAATTTATGAATAATTAGCTATAACTTTCTGAGTTTAAATAATTTTGAATTTTCCTTCGGCAAGTCCTCATGAAATTACTTAAGGAGCAAAATGAGACCTTCAAAACTAAAATCGAGTGAGAAACAAAATAGATTCCAGTGATTTATCAATAATCGTTTCTAGTGACAAAACCTATAGTTTCTAGAAAATCGACATTTTGTGAAAAAAGTTACGTTAGTCGTGTTAAATAAATTTAATTTATGATAGATTGACTATCTCTATTATTTTAAAGAAGTACAACAGTTAAAAAAATTTTTTTTTTGATTCACCGAAAAATATAAATTTTGAACAGTAATTTTATTATATATTATTAGATATACTATTCGCTCCGGAGACAGAGAGTAGAGGGTGACGTAGAGACATATATAGAGACCGAGAATAGTATATTACGCACCTAGGGAGGAAAAGTATACTATTTTTCACCATACCCGGGCCGAAAATACTACATTCGCGATTTTGAGCAGGGAGGGAATGTGGCACTTTCGGCCAGGGTATGGTGAAAACTATTTTCACCATACCGTAGCCGAAAATACCACTTCCGCCTTCAGCTGAAAGATGCGAATGTGCGGTATTTTTGGCACATGGGTGTTGAAAAATAGTATACGCTCCACGGGAGGAAAATTGGTAAGTGTTTTCCTCCTTATTCCTTAGGTATTATAGACTACTTATTAAAGTACATGATCAATTGAAAAATTACATTTCTTTGAAAAAATAGAAACCTAAACTAAATTTAATATATTACACTCTAGATTAACTTAAATATATTTTCAAAATTCTAATTAGGGTTTGACGAGCGGAGCGAGTAGGGAGTACTCCCTTAGTATCTATTGCACGTTGCGCAATTTCTTTCGTTACATATGCAAGTACTGGTAAACTTCACAGAAGGGGCCGATGCTTTTCGATGCATTTTAATTATGATTGATTTTTGTTTTACACTTTTTGCGGTATACGTGGAAAGTGATGCTGTATGGTATCATTGATGTTATCATTGATTTCGAGAGAGAGATTTTAATTCTTTTACTATAATTTTAGTGCTTGATGAAATAAAAATATATTATAAATTGAAAGGTGGACATTGAGGGGGGCGAGGGGGACATTGAGGAGCTTTTGAAGATTCTAAAACTCATATAAATAGACGGACTTTAACGGCGTGTTGAAGGGATTTGAGGAGGGAGCTTATAAAACAACAATAATATAGAGACACAAACACACTCTAGGGAGGGGGGTCCCCCCTACTCGCTCCGCTCGTCAACCCCCAATTAGAATTTTGAACATCTATCAATTGTAATCTAGAATGTAAATTTATCGTAGGTTTTCATTTATCCAAAGAAATTTCATATTTCAATTGAGAATGCACTTTGTTACACAATTACATACAGTAATTTATAATAACTAAAGAAATTATAGTTTTTCGTTCCACCACTGTATTACTTATACTACTATCAAAGGCAAATCAATATTTTTTCATTTTATTATTTTGAAAGAATTTAAAACTCGTATAGTTGATAACATTTGTAGTCAAATAAATAAAATTCCCAACGAGTTATATTCTAAAACCTCTTGTATTCAAATGGAACCGCTAACGTTTCAGATTCTCTGGGTGAACCCCTCTTCAAGGGCGCTGTACATAATCAAGGAGCGCGGGAGCGCTCCGAAGGCAAGTATCTGCCCAATGTAGAAAATATACTATTACAACTATAACAAAATAAACAATTTGATTTCTCACGAAGTAATTACCTCAGCTGATGTGTGTGAAGAGGAAATTATTTTCATTTAATTATCTTAGAAACGTGAGTCTGGGACGGCACTATAATAGAATACCGGGGGAAATAATATTGAAAAATTTTTTATTCCCATCTCAACAAATATGGCCACTTTTCCCCTGAAAAGCGGGACAAAAGTTAGATTTGTTTCCCTTTTTCAACAAATTTAACGTTTCCCGCAAAAGAGGAAAATATGGCCATATTTTCCGCTTTTGCAAAAAATACGTGAATTCCATATAAACAGCCAAATATCAATAAATAATACACTTAATATTAAAAGTGGACACAGTTGAGATTGGAATAAAGTACTATATGTAACTCGGAAGAAAAGTCGATGATTCCCTCGGGTGCAGATCACTGCTCTCGCGTCGCTTCGCTCGCTCGGCAGAACCCACTCGCGGGAATCAAGAGCGACTTTTCTCCCTTGTTACATTATGTACTATTTTTTATAGTCTAAAAAGGGGAATGAACACTATCGAAAACTTACGTCAAGTGTGGACCAATACCCTCTTAGTGCCTGGACGGTGGAGGGACCTCGGGAAAGATGTAATATCCGCGTCCAGTTCTCGCGCCGCGCCAAGGTAAGTATAAAGACAGTGAAATCACCAGAAGCAAAGGTGATGGAAAGAGAGAAAGAGGTAGGTCACCTTCTACCTTCCGGTAGAAGAAGTAGAGCTGATAAGATTCGCACTGTGTGTGACGTCCATACATGTTTAGTGTAGGTACTTACATGTGTGGATGCATACAGGTGGGATGTCTCGCGACATGGGGTCTGATGGGGAGCTCTCTCGGCAAGTGTGTGTAAGAAAGTGTTTGCCTATCGCGGTTACCTATTAGTGGTTTATAGAGAGATATGAAATAGAAACAAAACAAAACTATATGAATTTAAAGTTTGTATGGTTTTATGAAATCTATTGAGTTTTTATATATACTAGTAATTTGAGGCGCGCTAAGCGCCAGATGGCCGTGCTTTCACCAATCAGGCGGACTCTGACGTTCGCTCTACTTATATGTTTCAACCAATAATACTTTTTGCTCAGCAATATGGCTGCCCCGTAAAAACTTATGGCAGCCTCCTCATACCCATCTCCCTTTTAATATAGGGATACATGAGTTTATCAGTATCTTTAATTCTATTAATCGTGTTGTTGTGGTAGTATATGCGCAACACCTCCGAAAACTCTCTTGCATCTAATAGCCAATCACGAGTTTTCTTTGACGAGAGTATCAAGTCCGCTCGAGCCAAGCTGGGATTGGTCGTCACTCGAGACATCACGCGTGACAGAACACACTGTCACGCTATTGGAGTCACACCCCAAGGGAGTGGAGATAATCACATGTTCGCAATTGGTTGTCACATGCAACTCGTATGATATCACAAACGTCTGTGTCAGTGCAACGTCACACTTTTCACTGTAGACACAGTCATTGTAGACACAGCCTAAGGATGTGATTGCAATACCGTGATAGTTATTCTGTATCTCAGCTTGAATCGAGTGGGCGAGAGTATGCCCGGTCGGCTCAAATTGGGATTGGTCCGCATGTGACCCAGCATAGCACACGACACAGTAGTAGTAGTAGTAACTTTCAAACACATTGTCACACTATTGGAGTCGTACCCTAAGAAGATTTTTATTATTGAATATTATTATTTAAATTTAGTTAAATGATGATTATATGATGATATCAAGTGGATGAGGATATAACCTGGAGCTTACTTATATAACCTCTACAAGGAAAAGAAAAAGTTGATACCTACCCACGAAAGGAAAAAATATATATATATGTGAACGAAAAATAAATAAGCACGTTTCTCATAGGTTAGGTCTAATATTTGATGATCAATTTATTTTGATTATTATAAACAAGTAAAAAAAACTATTTTGTTATAAAGTAAAATATATTTTAAATATATTGTTACAAATGGTAAGTTTAAACAAGTTTCAAATTGTAAATCATTGAAACGTAATAAAACCATTTTAATTTTTACTTATATATTTAGGCATCACGAGTAGATAATTCAGTCAAAGAAGAACTAGCCAAATCAAAAAATTTCTTGCACCCAAAAAGTAGGAAATGTGTAGCAATGGTTAAAAAAATAAAAAAGTAAGTGTTACTTTAGAGTATGTCCATACCATCACAAACATTTGTCATACTGACATCATAATTTTTCATTAAGAAAGAATGTATTATTACCAGCTCTTTCTTAAATTCTGAGAGTTGAACTACAAATACAAACTTTTTAGGTAACCTTTGGACATATTTTAGACAAATGCATTGAACAACAATTTGTTGATTTTTCAAATTGTGTCTTTTCAGAATTTTTTTGAAATTTGGCCTGATGTTAGATGATATGTGCTTGTTTTTATGCATCAACTCTGAAAATTTAATAAACAACTACTAATAATATATTTTCAATGCAAAATATTATGGTGGGTATGACAAAAGTCTTTGTTGATGGCACCTACTTGATATATATGTACCTTTTTTGAAGTCATGCCCTCAAATGTCTAGTTAGCAGAATGGTCCCAAATTCTTTTTTGAATCCTCCAAGGGTTTCATTTTTATATATTATTAGTATTTCATTCTCAACATATATATTTCTGAACTGAATAAATTATTTTTCAATACTTTTATCTTTCATTTATATAGAGAAACTAAAAAGGAAAAAGCCAAACAGGACAATAGGATGAAACAGTCTTTGTTAGCTGAAAAGTTGTTATGGTTTCAAAAAAATATGGAACTAAACATTTGTCCTTACAGCGTTGAAGCAACTGCAGAATTAGTTGAAAGGTAAAATCCACAAAAGAACCTCACCTCACTCACCTCCGGCTTGGGTGACAATTTACATGCGATTTGGGACATTCTTTACTTTTACTCCCTAGGTGCATAATATACTATTATATTATTTATTTTTTCAAATAACATTAGAAAATAATATTAATTAGGTATGTGGCCCGGAATGACAAGGAATTGGAGCAAATACAAATCAAGAGATCTATTGGAGAAAATAGAAATCGTCAACACATTGGCCGTGAAGATGCAATATGTATGACAAAGCAACGAGAGACAAGTGATTACCAAAGTTGTGGCTTAGGTTTGCAGTTATCTTTATTTTAAACATTCAGATAATAATGTATATACACTAAGATAAAAGTATTTTTTTTTTTTTTCAGAAATACCCAATATTTTAAATTCAAGTCAATGCAGTACACTTAGGAAATGGGATGGTAATTTAAAATTTATACCTAATTTTAAATTTTGTCGTTTTGGTAAAAGGCAGATAGATGAAAATTTAAAAAAAAAACAGAAATCAATTCACAAAGAAAATAAATTAAATTTAAATATTCATAAAAATGAAGTAATACAAGAATTGCAAAATAATGATAATAAATTTAAGAAAGAAAATAATCATGTACTAATTGCAAACAATAAAGAAGTTATGGATTTTGAATAAATTCATATATCTTGTAAAAATATTTTATAAAAATATTTATTGTATAAACTAAATTTTAATATAATGTAAGATGTAAATAATTAATATAATATAACATTTATAATAATTTACTTATCGTTTATTCCTTTGTTTTTTATTATGTACTTTGTCTTTTGTAACTTTTCCATAAACTCCTAAAATTCCATTTGATTCTTTATCTTTCTTAGTACGAGATTGAGTTATATTTTTTCTATTTTTTGTTAATTGATTTATATTAAAACCAGAAGCAAATTTTTCTTTTTTTGTTTCTCGAGCTTTCTCTTTTGTTCTTTCTTCAACCAACTTTTTGTAATTTTTTCTTCTATTTTTTGGAGGTTTGGCACCTAAGCTTATTGCTAATGCTATTTTAGCCTGTCTGGCTTTATGTTTGTCAAATCCAGACATACCGAATTTTATAACATCATATCTATATTTCTTCATTTCTAGCTCTTGTTTTCTTTTTTCGTCTATTGGTTCTATGTCAATATCCGAATCTTCATCACTATGATATTCTTTTGTACATTCCTTTGATGTATTTTGTTTTTTCTTCTGAACATTTTTTAATGAATTTGTAGATTTCTTATGTGATTCATAAGTAGTGACCATGTGAAATTTGTCAGCATTTCCTTTATTTTTTGCAGCACGAGTAGATATGAAATCTTCCATAGTAGAATCTGAAAAATAAAAGTCTTCATTGTGAATAATTAATATATATTGAATGCCTATCCAATAGAATATATATTTCAAGTGCACTCACGTTGGCTAGATATTAAGTATTTGTTATTAAGCTACATATATACTTAACGTGATTTATATATAGGTTGCATTCGACCGAATCAACGGTTTCCTACTATTCGTACCCTTATCGTACTCTTGGATCCTGCTGCATCCACTGTGGATGACACCTTAATGTACGTTGATTGGTTTAGATTGTAAATATATATGTGCATTAAGATGTCATCACAGTGGATGGAGCACGCTGAGACTGAGGCTGTGGCCACAATAGCGTAATGGCTTTTGTTCTGTCAGGCGTGATGTCTCGAGTGACGACCAATCCCAGCTTGGCTCGAGTGGACTTTAATAATCTTGGCCGCTCGACTCTCGAGCCATACAGAACGAGCGATCACGCTATTGTGGCCATAGCCTCACTGAGAGTACGATAAGGATACGATGGTAGGAAATGTTTCCCCAGGTCGAACGCTCCCTTATGTTCCCAATGTAGATCGTTGTTTTTTTTTTAATTTTTTTTTTCTTCCTTATAGAGGTATCGGTACATCGGTTCTAAGCCTGGACGAATGGCCTCGTCCCAACCCACTAAATACCTACGCATCCTCCAGTGGAACTGTTTGTCCTTCAGGCAACGCAGATCCCAACTCCAATCTCTCTCTAACGA
>JAPYZO010007410.1:0-24012 GCA_030522905.1 Torymus flavipes | reverse complement strand
AAAGCCTTAAAATCGCATTGGCGTGGTTTCATTTTTGGGGTTAAAATAAATTTTCACCGTTTTGTTACTTTGGCATTATTATGCGAGTCACTCGTCTAAAACAACTTAATGATGATTTCTTAAACATTTCGAATGACTTTAGAGCATCGTGTACGATTAGTTATATTTAATCCAGGAAATTAAGAAGAAATAACGAGTTCGGAGAAACGGCCAGGACCGCGTCGGCGCGTGTTTACTTGCCTTACGTCGGGCCTTACGAGGTGCCATGGAGCTTGTAATTTTTCTAGGGCATCGGAAAAGGCCCTAATGTTATCCCTAAGTCTATTTCCGTTCGGGCATAAGAATTTATAAACTATATTAGTACCAGGTAAAATGAGACTGCCTTGTTCCTAATTAATATTTCAGAATTCTTTTTCGTATTTTCCAGTGCATATTTTAGCTTGCATTACATAATAAGTTAAACGTTTACCAATGAAAGCTGTGTTATTATTAAAAAAACTCTGGTTATAATGTTATTAGAGAGCTGTCCCATTTTGCCCGGTCGATTTTTCGACCTATCTAAAAATGGCATAATTATCACATAAGTTGACCAGTCAGGACCCAAGCAGCATAAAAAAGCGCTCAGTAGCAGACTAGAGACGACCGTGATTGCGGCTATACGACGACGAGAATGACTGCGATATCGGCGACAACGGCAAGGGGTTCGAGTTACTCGTTACAGAGTCCGCGGACATGACCTTGGTGAGGAGGCATGGCCGTGATGTGGAGGACGGTGCCTCGTTCATTTGACGCTGCAGGATCTAGAGCATCGTTCTGGAACAATGAAGATTAACGAAAGAAGTCTGGCAAAAGTCTTGCACTTTTCATGAATGGTCTGAAATTTTTGCCAGACTTGTTTGAGAAAAAAAAAATAACAAGTCTGGCATAGTGGCTATAGCCAGAGTAAGGCCATACTTCAACCAGATCAGTTTAGTCAGACCTCTCCAAGACCTGTGCCAGACTAATTTCTTTTTACACGGAAAATACTGTATTAACTTTAAAATCGCTTAATAAATTTTAATTAATTTGGAAATCATTTATACCTTAACCATGTAAAATGTATTGGAAATTGTAAAACAATGATTTAAAAAAGAAAGTAATACTTTTGACACTAGTATACACAGGGATTAGAGAATTGCCAAATATTACTGTTACGAATGAGATCTAAGACGAAATATGAAAGACAAGAAGTGGCAAAGAGTACGATTACTTCCTGAATCGTACTTCCAGGAAAGCTGATTGTAATGTACGTGAGTGTTGCTTGAGAGTGTTCGCTCGAGAGAACTATAAAGAGTTCGCGGGCATGTTTGGAAGAATCGTCAGCGAAGAAAAACAGTCGGCGAAAAGAAAGCCGCATCTCGAAGGTTCCGGCAGAGTTCTCAAGGCAGAGTCCAATCGATCAAGCAGCATGGCAGAAGTCCTCGCTGCGTGCGAGGCGAAGCTCCGGGCAGCCCGCAGCCGCACGTCCTCGGGGCGTAAAAAAGCCATCGAAGGCTTTCTTTTAAAGCTCGTTAGCACTCTGCGTGGACACGCGCGCGCTCGTTCGCGAGAGAGAGAGAGAGAGAGAGAGGCGGAAGAAGAGCCGACAGACGCGGCGCAATAGAAAGCGGGCAGGTGTCCACTGCAGACATTGACGCTTGAAGCGGCCAGTGGGCCTTTGTCGCCGAGCGCGGTGAAGCTGCGCGAGTTGCGGCATAATGGGCCGTGCGTCGGGCGACAATGATTTTTTCCTCGCGGTGCGCCACAATACTTTGGCTCGCGTTCGCACCTCTCTCGCTTTTCGCCGAAAGCCTGGCTGCGGGGAAGTCGCTATAGGAGGAGGTAGGACGCGTGCAGATGCGAGCGGGCACCGTAAAGGGGCCGCCAGCTGATCTCTGTGTGTGTGTGTGTGTGTGTGTGTGTGCGCGCGTGTTTTCCGCAGCTTCATACGAGTGGCTTTATGGCCGTGCGGCGGCTGCAATGGACGCGCACGCCTTGACATGACGTCTTATTCAGCCGAGGCGGACTTTGTGACTTGCGGATCTGGCGGGCTCCTTTTTCTTCTTCCCTCCTTTAAGACCGAAGCGTGTGCCGTATAATGCGCTGGCGCGCGACAGGTAGCCCGTCGCTGCGGAAGATCGAACGACCGAGACGACATTATTATGCCTTGTTCTTTTTTCAGCCTGCGCATCGACACTACCTTTTCATTCTCCTCGAGCGCTAAGCTACGTCAATGTTTCCGTTTTCTTCTTCTCCGTATTGTAACAACTCAGTTGTGCCATTAGGGAAACTTTCAACTGGCTATAGTGGCCTTTAACGTTTCTGCGTATTACTGCCTAACAAAGCTGATAGATCAATCGGATTTTACCTTTTTTTTTTCTTTTTTTTTTTGCTAACGTCCGCTCTATGGTGTTAGTGGACGTTATACACTTGAGTTAATCTTAAGTTCGATAAAAGATCAGACGAAAAGAGCGTAGTCTGCAGCATATAAGGCTTAGTATGCGTAAATATTTACAGTGACGCCTGCGTATCATTGGCAGGGGAGCAGAATTAAAATCGGACTCGACGAGTTATTCCTTTGTTCTATCAATTTAGTACATACACGCATTTAATTTATTTCCAAGAATCTCGATGACTTATTTGTACATTGACTGTAATTGTAAATATTGTATATATATTAATTATAATTTAATAAATAACTTATGAAATACATGGGAAATAAATAATCTAGAAACGGCTATGAATGACATAATGCTGGCTTGGCATATACTATAAGCAATAGTGGTATTGGGAGCGTGTATCCCGCAGCGGTGGGCTTGTGTACCTACAAATTGACTGCAGGGCAGGCGTAAGCGTATTTCGTTCAACGATCCATCAAAACCGAAACAAATCTAGCGCTGGCCTCGGCGGCGGGAAGAGAATCGGATTTAGAAAACTAGGTACGGGGGGACACTCTGTGTACAAGCTTACAAATTTTATACGTACACATAGCTTTCGCTAGAAACGTATGCGTGCATGCGGCGTGTGGTATTTGGGTGCTGATCTCACGTGGCGGGACATCTGTCGTATGAGTTACTGTGGCGCGGCACCCCAATAGTCCTTCTGTGTACTTACCAGCTTTTGCTCAAGTATATTCTCAATCCTGTACATATCAACGAGCTTGTTATGCTTTGTGCATCTATGAAAGATCAACAAGAGGAGATAGGGGAAGAAATTTTATTAAAAAAAAAATAGATTCATTTGTCCTTTATGCATATTTTCTACAACCCAGGCAAGACTGTACAAGAAATAAAAACTTGGAACCATCTATCATTGTGGCAAAAATTCAAATAAAAAAAGCACTATAATAAATAGCATTTGAACGAAAATGCGTTAAGCAATAATAACAATCCCTCTTTTTCTTTACCTATTCTGTTACCTTCTGCTACCTTGCGCGTACCATCACTACGTTTTAGCATTAAATAATTATGTATTACAATGAATAACTCAATTATAACTTAGTGTTAATTCTTTAAATAATATATATATATATATATATATATATAAAGTTAGAAGTAAGTCGAGTAAAAATAAATGCACGTTTTATACTTACGTTGATGAAATCGTAAGGATCGAGGCTCAAGAATGTTTGTTATCAATTAAAAGATGAATTTGATCAAAGGAGAAGCGAGGAGGAATATAAGAGTGGTGTGAAAAGCGCGAGTAGGCAAAGAAACGGGGCGAAAAGCAAAGTGAGAAGTGTAAAAGAGGCGCGAGTGAAATCTCTGCATGTGCGCAATGGGGGTCCCAGTTGGCTGTTAGATACTTTGAAATGGTATGCTCGTTACATGTGTTGTCAGTGGGGTGGAGGCGAGAGCTAGCGAGGCGGCAGTGGGGAAGCGTGAAGAGAGAAAGAGTGGAGGGGGCCACGTGTTTAGAAAGCGAGCGGATGAGCGGCTGAGCCCAACTGTGTATGGGATGCGTGCGTGATTATAAGTCCGAGTCTATTTAGAGCTCGTTAGCGGCGACAATGCAGCTGATCCCCGGTAACGAGCCTCAAACTTTTCTGCGAGGGCGTAAATCCGCGCGCGAATTCTATTTGTCACTCCTTTATTTATCTCTCGTTTTAATATCTCTCTCTCTCTCTCTCTCTCTCTCTCTCAACATATATGTATATCAAGGCAAAATTAAACATGTATAATGGAAAGAATATTGTAGTTGAGGAGATGAAAAATGTATAAACAGAGTGTATAGATACTAAAAGCGAGTTACGAGCCAAATAGTACTCTGCGAGCACGTCAACTTGTATTTACGGAAAGCTTAAGAGAATGCGACAAGGTTTATTTGAGATCTTCCTTTAGTCAATCAATTCCAAGCTTTTGAGCAAAAGAAAAGAAATAGTATTTTTTCGAGCAAGTTTCTTATATCGGTAGATGGCTACTTATAGCTAGAGAACGGAAAGATTAATGCAAATAAAAGCGTGCAGCCGTGCATTCCCTGTCTCTTCTGATCCTCTTTGATTAATGTTCGTTTTAGTGAGTGGGAGAAGAGGAAAGAAGCTCTCCCACACGCTGAGGTGGCAGCTTATAGGTATATATACAACGGTTACGGGGGATTTAGCGGAGGGCGCGTCGAGTACGCGGCCGGTTCCAGTTACAGCACGCTTGCACTTCCTCTAATATGCCTGCGTGCGCAACCGGTGCATGCGTGAGCGTCGAAAGCTCGTAATTTATCGGCACGTTCGAGGTTAGCGTGTAATATACGGCGCGGTAACCGCCGCGGCCACTTATAATACGCTCCTCGTCGAGCGCCTCGAGAGCGAGGGAGAATATTTTCCGAGAGAGTAACTCGATTCGAAGCACATGCTTGTTATTTTTTCATCATCTTTCGGCTCGATGGCTTTCCGAGGAGGCGGGTTTGTTTTTTCGAAAATAAAGGAGGCGTGCGGGAAAACACTCGGCTCGCACGTTTAGCTGCTAATTTGTTGATTCGTCGCATTAGATAATTGCTCGAAGCCGAAAATTAAAAGTGCTTTAAAACGATAATGATTGAAGAAGAAAATAAATTCTTATAGGCTTGAAGCGCAGCTAATGCGCTTTAAGCGTCGTTTAATAGCCTTATTTACAACCCGTTTTTCGTTACTTCTCGAGCTTATGGAGGCAGTTAATAGCCGCGAATAATGCGCCATCTGCTCCTTGCTCTATTTTACCCACAAGAGTCAGCAAAATTTTGCTTTTAAAATTACTCACCGAGGCCTGCTAATCCCGCCCTACGTCTTAATTAAACATTCGTGACTTTGCACATTTTCTCACAATAATTTTCGACTCCATTAAAAGCTCGAATAAAGTAAAAATTTATGTTTATCTTCTTTTCCCATTGAAAAGCCGCGCGAGTCGACTGAATGCGGTGGTTGAAAATACTGCACCGGTATATAACTATTCGAGAAGACGTGTCTGTTTCGACTCGGATTTCCCCCAGGTTTTGATGTTTTCAAGCCCCCGCCGATGATGGATCGTCGGATGAGCATGGAAGAAATATTTCGGAATAAAAGTTCATGTAGCGGCGTATTGTAGTATTGTCAAGTGAATTTGCATGAGCCCGCGGGAATCTGAATAGAATCTGATTGCTTTTGGGAATGCGCGAAGAAAAGAGGAGGCGTCTGTTGAGAGCGAGACGCCTTATAATGCCAGCTGGGCCGGGAGTGGCGTCCAATGTCGCTTTCGGGGACGGAAGGCCTTGGGGAACGGAATTATGATTCAAAGTAGATCTCGTTTCAGTGCAGTCACACAACGAATGGCAGCTCGCTTTGATCGTCGTCAAGGAAACAGCAAGTTTGTTAAAACCGAAGGCGAACAAAGTCCGTGATCAGTAGGCGCAGGCTAATTTGGAGAATGAGCCGTGTCAATGGGTACCGACCCCGGTGTCTTGAGTTCCGGCGCGGAAAAGCCGGGGAGAGGGCCCGAAAAGGCGCAGAGCTGGAGCACGCGTTAACGCGCAATTTCGGGGTACATGAGCGGCTCGCCCCGGGGCGGCGGCCCTCTGCCCACGCCCCGCTGAGGGCCTGCCCCGGCTGACAATGCCCGAGGAGCAGATAATCTCCCGAGGCCACCATCCCGGGGCGCGGGAGAAGGGCGCGTGTCCGACCGCCCGGGGCCCACCTTCGGCCTCGCGCGCTTTACCACTTTTCGCGGCTCTCCAAAACAGCGCTCTCCACGCGCAAAGCGCCTATACTCACAATCTTCTCGCGCTCTAATCAGAGCAGCCTCGACTCGCGTGCGGGAGCAAAGCAGATGTGTCGCGAGGCGCAATTATAGATCGTCGCTCAGATGTCTGAAGCGGAGGAAAAGGCGGAAAGATAAACAACGAGCCCATTCCGAATGTTAACCAAATAGTGTATACTTTTAGAGCTTCCGCAGCTTCCGATCTCGCAGTATCGCTCGACAGCGGCTTATGAGCTTTCTAGACTCTTTTTTACTCGAAATTTTTTTCTCATTCCTCGCATAGAGATTAACGCCTCGAGATATATGTTCTCTCTCTCTCTCTCTCTCTCTCTCTCTCTCTCTCGAGTGAATAAGAGGTGTTAATAATAAATTTGTTGAATCTAATGAAAAGTAAGCTCGTTTGAGGGCGTTAATGAGGGGTTCGGTAATTTCCATAAATAACGGGCGCGAGAAAGCCCTGAATGCTTACATGTGTGTAGGAGGAATTGGTTTATTTAATCGGGCGCGGTAAAACACTCGTCGCTAAGCAGTACTCAAGTGAGCTTTCGTAGAAGCTGGCCCGCCGGCTCGCTGGATCAACAAGCGATTGAGAGATCGAGCAAGCGGAAGCGTCTTCTTTGCGGAACCTCGCTTTTAACATAGGCCGAAAGCAAAACAGATCTTCGCGGTATAAAGAGCCTTTGTGTAATCGTTCAGGCTGAAATGTGGCGCAGCCGCGAAGGCTAATACACAACTTCCTGCGTCAATATATATGATGTATATAACACTTGAAGAAAATGATAGCTTTGGGAATGAAATTATATACTCGGCTGCGCCCTTTCAGGCCGATATAATTGATGACAGCATTGTGCGGGCGTCCCAGCAAGAATTTGCTGAGTCGCGGCATTTCTGAAGGAAGCCGCACGGGCTAGGTGTGAGCCGGTGACTTTATTGAGGCCCCGCAGCCGCGAGAGAGTCGCGCGTCATGCATGGGACCGGAGAGCCACAACAATGCGGGCCGAGGAGTGCCGTATTAAAATGTCACTAGGCCTGATTTATATCGAACACACGCGCATAATGCAGCGCTCGCAAAAGTAGCGGGAGGCATTCGTGTAGCAATCGAACAATGCCCGATGCGGCCCGCGTGCTGTCACATACGAGGCCTTTCCGCAAGTCACGTGGCCGAGTCTCGCCGTGTCGAATAAATGTTGTCAGTGCGTGTCTATTTTCTACGTCTTCTTCCCCCTGCCTATAGACACATCACTCCCACTATACACGGCCAACAAACAAAGACGTTTTCAACGACTTCCTGTTACTCTGCCTCAAAACCAACCGAACACGACTTCGGATCCTCCGAGGATTTCTGCGGCTATTCATTATTCTTTTTTGCTCTCAATCTGTTTCTCTTTCTCTCCTCTCGCTGCTGACTTTCTGCCTCCGGCCCGCCCTCCTCTGTTTTCAAACATTCGAACCTGCCTCCTTTTCCTTTTTCACCCGATGCTTTTGCAGCCGTTTGCAGCCCGCTGCAGCCCCTCGCTTCAGAATGTAGCCGATCAATAAAACGCTCTTGCTTCTTACAATATCCGAAAATCTGTATAGCTATTTGCGAGACAAGCTGGCTCTTATTTCGCTCGCATTGTGAGCCGACTCGCTGCTCCCCGCTTTGCCAACAGTCTTGTCCGTCCACGCTATATACTCCTCGGCCAATCACCCCGCGTCTCTGTATCTCTTTCAATATCACTCCTCATCTCTAGCCTACAGATCCATCATTCGCCATCGGCAGCAGCTCCTTGTGTCCACTATCTCATTCCCAGATTCTCAAGAGCCAGTAAAGAGAAAGTAAAGAGTCGGATAAATGCCGGACAAAACGAGCCGCAGGTATATCGTACTGCCTCTACACTCTAATTTCCAGCTGCGGCTCAAAATGCCAGGTGTAAGCGCCCTGACACGTAAGCAGATACCGTGCTACAAATCAGACTAGTTCAACAACTATTTCATTTACATTATACTTTGGAGTAATATCAGTGATCGTACAAAAAAGGGAAAAAGTCCTTTTTTTATTATTATATTATTATTATTTTTTTGACAAAATTTTTGACAACTGAAGCATACGTTTATAATAAAATTTTCTTCAAAATCTCATTTTTTTCATACCTGAACTTTACCACCAAAGACGATGCGAAGACGTGCTTTACGCATACCATTACAACGCAGTTATTGTTCGCCACACGGGTGACATTTTCACGACCTCCTGATCGCACGACACTCGATGCGTCAAGTTAAACTTGATATACCCTAGTGACGAAAGGAACTATTATATAATTGTATTGGTGCATAACTTGACGGTATTTTGCAAAATAGTAAAAATATAATTGCTTTAATATATAGAGTTGAGCAGTAATCTCTTGATGTTTTTATATTTAATTCTACAGAAAATTCAGGTTTTGAACTCAAAAACTCCGAGTAAATACAATTTATAATAGTTTTCAAATAAGGACACATGCGTGCTCTTACTACTCTCATAATATTTTAATCTTTTTTACAGGCCATGAATAATTTACTATAAAAATGCATTATTAATGTGCAGTTGTTTTCGCTGACCTAATGTAGTATAAAACATCAAATATCTCGAAAACTTTTTCAAGTAACAGAAACCCTTTTTCCGTACGATCACAGATATATTTAAGAATTTTGTCATTTCATTATCGGATTTGTCAAAAATAAAAATCGTCAGCCGGTCGCAAAAGTTCATTCAAAGAAATTAGACAATCACGATAAAAAGATTCTTTGTGTCGAGCCGCCCAGGATAAACACAGTTGGATCTCAACTTACTTATATTATCTTATAAGTTCACGTGCAAGTGTAGTTATATCGTATTACAAGATAGTCTAGACTCAAGAGTATCGACAAAATGATCAACAGTATCATCTTTCGTTTCAAAGACATTGAAGAATTTAAACTGAAATTACCCTTGTGATAGAAAAACTTTTCTACATTAGCGGTATATTATGTAGAAAATTCGATAAAAAACAATTAGGCTGTTCTGCTAGATTATTATAAGTTTCAAATACAAATGATTTTGATCGCTTACACAATATGATGACTTTTTAAAAGAACAACATTCATTCAAGACGTTCTTTTGAAGCATAATTACAGTATTTCTTGAATATTCAATAAATTTTATGAAAATTTAACATTATATTATTTTGACAATTATTTAGGCGTTTTTGTTTAATAACTCATTACATGTTCGTTGCGTGCTATGGTACAATACGAAAAAATTATGATTTTGTAACTTTTTTAAACGTTTACAAATTTATTATGCAAAAATAATTTTTTATTTATCTTTTGGAGGAAATTTATTCTATATATTCTCCAAAATATTATTTGTCAAGTTATTTTTAATGAACATGCTTTATCTTCTTGCAACTGAAAGTAGTTGACTTGATACTTTCAATATTATTAAATATTTCCAGCAAGGACAGAAACATTATAATCAAGTATTTGTTTTACGAACGTGATTTTGATGTTCATTCAACAAAGATATCATTCTCGAATTCCAAACGTATTATAAACCATTAAATATTTATGTAAAACGAATGTACGATTTTTCTTTTCACGATAACATATATTTTAAGATTTTACATTTTCATGCATCAAGTATGCACTATATAATTAATTCAATACATATTTTCGAAATATGTTTATATTTATATCAAAACGCACGCGCGTAAAAGTTCACTTTAAACATTTTGTATTTTCAGGTATTCCAAGAGTTTTATTTATAAGATTTTTCAATGAATTTTTCATAACCACTATATGCTCATCAATAGGTCAATCAAAAATAAACCAAATGTATTTTTTAAATACTTCAAGAATAATATAGAATCTATCATCACTTGATTCTTCATAGTTTTAAATAGTTTACTGACTGTGGAAGAATATCAAATCTTCGGGTCATAAGGAAACAAGAAATAAGCTTGAGTGTTTGGCACGTTCTAATACTTTAAAAATTTTACTATTTCAAATTTAATGTTTTTACACATAAATAATCCAATCTTTTAATGTTTAGGATTGAAGAAATGATTTAAATCACTGTAAAAAATAAATTAAATAAAAACATCTCTGGCCCACAAAAATCGATCGAGATAAACATACGTACGTAACACATTATATTCCCGAATCCATCTCAAATCAGTTGGTCCGCGTATGCCTTATATGTCACCGATCGTTTTGAAATTAAAGTATTATCCATCTCCAAAAATTATTTGACAGGTATTATTTTATTTTTTTGTTGCATCAAAATTTCATGCGTTCAGTAATGTAAAAAAAATTCCGAGAAAATCCTTATTAAAAAAAAATTTTTAATGTTATTTTCAAACTGCTACTATTTCAGCAATTTTTTTTTAAGTTTTTTAGCGTGTAAATTTTACTCATTTTTTAACCCTTTTTTACATCCTTTATGTTATTTTCAAACAAAATAAAAAATGCACTAGTTATGCACTGTTTAAAAAAATGCATTTTTCTGGAAAAAGGGATTTTTTTTTGTCAGGATAGATGACGTAAATACCTATTTAGACGTATTATGTGGGATTTCTACAGTTTGCGCTGGGATAGCGATCACTAATGAGATAACACACAAACAAATTTTTTACGTTTAACGCTTATAATAGTCAATATGAAGGTTTTTAACCTTTGTGGTATTTTATTTTTTTATTTTTCGATCTTTTATTTTTAAAACAACCTTTCTTTTTCTCTTTCATTGTTCTTATTTCAGTAAGCGGACGATCAGCGGGCTTTGCTGTTAAATAATGTACTTTATCATTACATGTTTCTTTCATTTATAAATGAGTTTTCCATAAATATATCTTACTTAGCCCCATCAATGAAGTTTGTCTCTATATCTATTGCACAAATTACGATTTATTTCTTACGAGCTTAATTAATTTCAGAGGGAGTAACGTTACAGAGTTGGATGAAATTTGGTTAGAAATAATAAGCAATATGTGTTCTGAGACACCTGATATATGTTATTTATAAGAATTTAAAATTTGTCCAGGAGCAGTAATTACGTTTTATGTTCTAAAACTGCAAGATTGTGGGATAACGGAAATTTGATTAAAAAAACACTATCAATTTCAAAACTCCATTACATAAAATATATAAAATGTTTTATTGTTTCAAAATTGGTTTGTTTTTTTTTATTTACTTACCGATAAGTTAATAAAATTGTTGCCCTGGCATCAAATGAAAATGTTATTTAAAATGTACTTTCCAAAAAATAACTTTTTTTTTGTGAGCCAAAAATCATGTTAGAATGTTAGAGTCGGTCAAAGTGTTTTTGAGTTATAATATAAGATTATAGAAAATACACACATGCACTTGCAGGCGAATTGGAGCGAATAACATGAATATTTAAAAAGGTTGAACCATTGATTGAGTAACAAAACTATAAAGATCTATTGTTACAATTTAATCCATCACTATTTTGGAAGATGACTATATTTGTTTCTTTTATAAATAGCTAGTGAGTGTTTGAAAATGAACATAATTTAAGAGTGTCAAGATATGTTACTATCGATATAAATATGGTATATAACCTGTTGGGGGCTTGATTATAATCGATGTCAAATTTAGTTTTTACTTAAAATATCAATAATTTGTTATATGAGCATGATTTTTTCTTTTTTATTTGGAAACAATGAATAACGGTATATAAGACCAATAATTTAATCTTGGGAAGGATCCGAAATGAGAAATCGTTTTTAATGAAGATTAAATAAAAATTAGACAATTTTAATTTCATTCAAAGAAGTTGCGCATCTTCAAATTTTATTTGATTTTTGGTTTTTTGGTCTTATATTGTCAAGAGAAGAATTCTTCACGGATTTACTATTAATAAAAGATAAAAAATATTTTCTACATTTTTTTCAACTTTGCACTTAAAAATGTTTATTATTAATTTTATTATTTATTTAAAATATAAAAATAATTTTTTATTTTTGAGTCAGTCACTTCATGAAGAATTCTTCTCCAGACCAAAAAATTAAGAATCGAATAAAATTAGTAGATGCGCAACTTCTTGAAAAATTTGAAATCGATTTCATATTTTGGGATATTATAAACTATGGCTCCCCATACATAGTTTTAAAATAAAAAAGAAAAAAAACAGGCCCGTATAAAACGTTATTGATATTTCAAGTAAAAACTAACTATTGACACTGATTGTATATACCCCCATAACAACCTTAAAAACTGAGACGGGGTTTGCGGCGTTGTAATTGCCTCGATAAGTGAATATGAACGTTTGTATAAGAATCACATGTGTTTAGAATCACCTGATTATGTGTCAGTGAAATTTTAAAATTAAGTTTAAAAAGTGAGGCAAAGAGAGAGAGAGAGAGAGGGAGAGAGGGGGGGGAGGGGACAAGTAATATTAATCTTGAAAAGAAATTAATGATGTGCTATAAATATTTATGCGATCGGCAAATGTGCCAATGTAAGGAACCTATAAACTGCCGGTGGACGTGTTACACTATACTTTTATCGGCGTAACCAGACGCCAATTATCGATGTCTCGAAGGAGGCGCGGCGGTGAAACCCAACACGCGGCTGATCCTGCGACAGCCACATTCGAAACGCATACAAACGCGCGGACATGGCGTTTATATTTTATTAGCGTGGCTTTGGCGGCAAACTTTTGGCCTCTTCAATTATCCGAGTGTCAAATTAAATACCACAAGTGTCGGATTCGCTGCGTAGCTTGTCATACTAAAATTAACGAATCCAGCGATATTTAATAAAATTTCCTAATTTTTATCACAGCTGATTATTGGATTTTAATAAAGATATACTCAACGTTTATATTTCGTTATAAAACAACTATTTATTAAAAAGTGTAAAATGCTTGAATTTGTTGTTTTTCATATTTCACAGAGCATTTTGCCTGAACAAGTGCGTCAATTCTATCACGCACGGCATGTTACGTATTTTGATCTCCAATTATATTCACCCTCGTTTTTTGCATTGACGTGCGTGCGCCTTATGGGTCCTCATTCGACATCGCTCGTTAAACGCGATATAAACACATATATATATATATATATATATATATAAAAAAGGCCGCGTGCAGCGAGCTCGTTAAATGTCGCGTGAAAATAAAAGCAACACCTGCAGATCGCTAAGCACACTTGCAGAGCGAAATGTTTAAAATTAGTAGAGGACTCTGTCGATTTTGGGGGCGCAGGAGAAAATGAAAAGTGTAATGAAAACGAGTGGAAGAGAGGGTGAGAGGAGAATATTCTGGCCGGCGAGTTTGTTATAGCCGTAGCGCAGAGAGCGCGTCGTAACGGGCGGCAGGTAAGCTTGTAAAAACAGCAACTCGCTATTGTGCGCGTGGCTGCTATATTTATAGAAGGCTCTGTGCGGTTTGAGTGTGGCCACGCAGGCTAATCTAAGCGGAAAAAGGCCGAGGGCCCGGGAGCGCGAGTTTACGAGAGGAAAAAATTTATAGGGCCCCCCAATTATCGGGGCTCGGGCCAGCCGTTCATAGCTTTCGCTCGACAGAGATGTCTTTCACGTTTGTTTGGCGTTCGTTATACTGCACAGATGCGCGCGTCGAGAGGAGGGGGTCGGAGACTGCACAATAGACTACACGGATTGAGCGATTCAGGGATGCTCTCACCGCAATTATATGATCGACAGAGAGTTACCTGATTTTTCTCGCTGTTCTACAAGCGAGTCAAGCGCGTTTATATTGCGCTTGGATTTTATTTTCACGGCCTGATATTTACGATGCATCAGTGAAAATCGAGACGACGTTCCCGTAACTTTCCTAGGCACACTCGGGGCTCGGATTATCTTGAGAGTATAGCTGCAGACGTAGATTGGAAGCTGGAGAAGTTGCCGGACATGGAATGAATTGAATCAGTTAGTCGGACGACATTCTATGATCCATCTTTTGTGCGTGCAAATATTGGCTTTTCTTTCGCCTAAAGGGTAAATGGCTTAAGGCTCAACTGCCTCATGACCTTAACAAGTCCCGCATTGAGAGCAGTCTTTGTGTAGCAATGAGCTTGATCGAGGCTAAGTGTCTAGTTTGGCCCACAGGGCAACTAAAAATAACAGTTCAAGAACGGCTGCCTGCGTTAATTCGGCAGAGGCTGCACGGACTGTTTGATTGTTGGAAATTAGATTAGGGCCCCGGCGGCGCGGCGGTCGTCGAGCAAGACGTCAGGTGAGTCGGCGCAGCTTACGCTTAAGTCGTCGCAGCGTTGAGCGTCGCGAGGAGGAGGCATATATATCCTATTTGGGCCTTCTCCATGACCGGCGGGCGCGCGCCTCCGTATTTAGCCGGCGCATAAAAGTCCCCCGGCTAATTCCCACAAAGTCCAGCACCGCCCCCCGTGTTCAACTGGGGGCCCGACAACAGACCAGCCCGTGGCTGCGAGCGGCCGCTCCGGCTTTTTCCTTCTTTCACCTTTTACCGAGCTTTCAACGCTCGGCTGACTATGATGTCGCACGGCCTTTCACCCCTAATACAAATCCAGATTATTTTAGCCCGAACCCCAGGATTACGATTATCCGACGGCAAGCTAATTCTGATTCCCGTCAATCTTGCCGATGCCCGGAGCTCCCGTTTGCTTTTTGCTCCCAAAAAATTCATCCCCCAGACTTTGACAAATATTTTCTTCGCCCTTTTTTTTATTATTCTCTCTTCTCGGCCTTTATTCATCATTTAAAACATTATCCTCCAAAAGCACATCATCTCAGGAAAAAGGAACGGTTGTCTATGTACGCACTTCGCTTCAAATATCATTATTTCAATGTTCATTCCATCCTTATTTAAATTTTTACATCACTAGCCAAATCCATGCGCCATGTACTTTTTTTATTCAACTTTATTCAAGAATAATTTATTATGCATCTTTAATAATGGATATAATACTGCAGTTTATTTGCTCTTAACGAATACCAAATTTTGAGGCGAGAAGTAAAAGTATCAAATAAAAAATCAAATCTGCACATAATATTGACATAATTTATGCTAATATTAAAATAATTAATTCTTCTAAGATTGAAACATTGCTTATTGTTTTGAATTTTACCGTGTAATTCAATGACTAATCGTGTTGTATTTTGAAATACTTTTCTACTTCAGACCATCGTTATCAATAATAACAAAAACTCACTGTTTTATATAGAAATTATTTTTTCTTTATATAGGTAGATAATTTAAAAAATTTTTAAATTTAATGATGAAACTGCTTTAAGGCTTAATAACTAAATGGATTTTTTTTTTAATTAGCATATGATAGATATTTTGCTTTCTCAAAGAGGAAGCTTTGTAACGGTGAAAAAAAATTTCGAGACAAAAAATGTTCAAAAAGTGTGTGTGTGTGTGTGTGTGTAAACTCTTTATATATCTCAGAAGCGAATCGACCGATTTTCGTCGGACTAAGCCTATTCTCTTCGTCTCGCGAAAAAAACTCGGCACCAGAATAGATTTGAATTTTTATTGTTTTGTTTTTTTTTTATAACCTGAAAACGATTTTGAAATTTCATTTTTTTTTTATTTTTTTATATCTTACAGTCATTATTACATAATATACTAAACTTTTCTTGAAAGGTATTTAAATTACCTGTATTTTTCTCTTTTAAAGTTTAAATTATCTTCACTCTGTCATTTGTTATTAAGTAAAAGGTTTTCATATTTCATAAATTAACTTCACAAAAAATATTTTATTTGTCGACATGAAATTTTAACCACTATTACACTCATTGAAGAGTATATGTGGCTAAAATTTCAAGGGATTATCTTCATTTGTTTTTTAGAAAAAAATTTGCGTTTTCGTTGTCGCACAATAACAAGCGCAACAATTATCCAATCGTCTTCAAATTTGGCACATATGTAGCTTTTATATACCTACAGATCGAGTTCGTTGCCCAAGAAAATCGGTCCATTATGAAAAAAGATATTTGAGGTTAAAAATTTAATAACATTATTTTTAAATCGCAATTTCTCGAAAACGGCTAGATAGAAAAAAACATTTTTTAATGTTTTTAAATGTGAAAAGAACTATGTAAGTATGAGTAAGTATAATAAATATAAATTTTGGCATTTAACCATTTTTGAAGGCATCAATAAATAACGTTTGAGGAAGCTTAAAGTCAAAAGATGTTGACTCAATAGTGACAAGTGTAAAAATCAAAAAAAATATTATTTTATTCCCATCTCAACAAAAAAGGACACTTTTTTCCCTGAAAAGCGGGACAAAAGTTAGGTTTGTTTCCCTCTTTTAAGAAATTTAACGTTTGCGGGAAATATGACGATATTTCTCGCAACAGAGGGAAATATGGCCATATTTCCGGCTTCCAAATATCAATAAATAATACACTTAATATTAAAAGTGGCCACAGTTGAGATGGGAATAAAGTACTATATGTAACTCGGGAGAAAAGTCGATGATTCTCGCGGGTGGGTTCACTGCCCGAGCGAGCGAAGCCAAGCGAGCTCAAGAGCGAATTTTCTTCCTTGTTACATAATGTACTATTAAAATGTCCTTTTAGCCCTTGTTACAGATTGATATCTGTAAGAATATACAGAATCAGAAGAGGCAGGGAGTACACACGATTACAATGTGCAGAATGCCCGTAGCGTTCTCAAGTTATTAGATAAACTAAAATGTTCTCAAAATTTGCGGACTTATGGCATACAAGTATTTTTATGAAAACAATAAGATATATTAAATTCGAATAAGTGGAAATCACTCTCAATAAGTGAATAGTCACTTATTGAGAGTGCATTCCACTTATTCGAATTTAGAGGGTAGCGGTATGCATTAAGTAGCAACGTTTCTCATGCCTTTGCTTGCAATATCCGATTAAAGAACGCGTGGTAAGGTAGATTATCGACTTATATAAAGAGAGCATTCCGCTTAACTTTTTAAGTTGGAGAAATCGCATTTATCGAAATGGTATTCTGAGAAAGTTTGACATTTTCAGGGCTCTTACAATATCACATATAAATGTCGTTTTAAGCCTTTTGCATTGTCCCCTTTTCCCTTTAGCAGCATCCCCATCGTCGACAAGGCAATTGTAGCCAGAAAAAGAAATGTCACTTTCCGCTCGCGGAAACTCGTATACAAAACGTATTGAGCCGCCGCGGTCAGGCGCAAGAAAGTTGCGGGGAAACTGTTCGAGCGTGCAAAGTCGCTGACTCTGCGAGAGGTAAAAAGTGCAACGCGCGCCTGCTTCTATGTATGTATACGTATATATGTAAGTACAATAGGGTTAAGCGCATTATATTGGACGGCTGCCTGCCTTGGCTTTGGCTTTCGACTCATATTTGCAATTTCTGCTCTTTTGACTTGTTCCACTCGAAGCGGCCCGATTTTGGCGCGCGCGCCTGCGTGTGTGTATATATATGTATATATTTGTACGGTGCCGCGCACAGGAGATTATCCGGTTGATTTCGTTCCGCTGACTCTCTCTGTGACTCGGCCACGCTGATCTTTTCATACGCGGATCTTTCAGATTTGCGGCAGCTCAATGCCATGATCCGCCATTCGACTCCTTTGACTTTGTCACCGGCTCACTTTGACGCATCTGCTGGGCTGCTGACGTCTACTAAGACGCTGCAGCGACACTTGTGGACTCGTGTGGGCCTGTTGTGTTGTTCAAAATATTTTTTGTAAACGGAAATGTAGTGCGCGCGATTTCACGAGTAAATATTTTTGAATAATGAAGAAACACCTGGATTGATATGTTTATTCTTCAGTTGTACAACATTTTTCTGCCAAACAGCAACTAGATACTCACGTACGTGAACAAAAAAATTACCTCGAAGTTTCAAATATTTTAAAATAACTAAATTATTAATTCATCAAAAGTTTTCATCGTTGGCCAATTCTTATAGCTTACGCATACATGGCTATGAACTACGGCTATCTTTTCTACTTTTTTCAATTTACGCGAGACTTTTGTATCTAAAATAATTACATTTTGTATTACAAATCATTCATTTACTTCTAAAATCACTTTAATGTGGTTATATATGTGCATTGAATCACATTGTAACTGTAATCGGCGTGAATGAGAGCGCGTGTCGCAGAATTTGGCAAAACCTCGGGCAAAACTGATGGGGGCAACATCGGATTTGCTTACGAAAACAGGAATGACACACTAAAATTGTATTCAAAATTATTTGCGCATACGTCAAAGACAATCAACGTCGTTAAATAAAATGTTATACTGGCTATAAATTCTTGCAAGCCTGTGAATTGATTAACTGGCCAATATTGGTTGATAAAAAGCCATAGTTTATGAAACTAGCATAAATTCTGTAAGAGTTCTAGTACTGTTAGCAATGTCATTGAATTTAATAGATTTACAAATTAAAATGTCACGGAAATTTAATGTACAACTATAAGTAATTTAATTAAGTGTTTGAAATTTTATAGTTCTGTTTACGAAATTTTCAATGTTTAGATGTATTAACAATATCTCAGTCATAATATTTGGGGTAAAAAAAATGTGTTCTGTCATGTTAAAATAAGAAAAAAAAAAACTGTAACCTATGAGTGTAAAACTCCGAAAAACTCAAGTTATGCACTATTTTACTTGGTTTTAAAGACACTAGCCATATCTAAGTGCGTAGCGCGCCGTAATTTTAGCAAAACTTGGCTCCACTTTTGTTTTTGTAGCCTAGCAAGCCATTATTCTCACCAACCAAATCACGAATAAATTGATGTCACAACAAATCCATCATTTTTTAAAGATCGGAATGTTGAAAGAAATTTCTTTTATAAACAGTAATCCTTTAACTTATAAAGATTCCATGTACGATTTTTTATGCTAGACATACATAATGAAAGTAGAGAAATCATGCTGTCATTTTCTTTTTTCAGTATTTAAAAATGGGAATCTTCGTAAAAGTTATTTGGGTTTGAGTTGGTTAATTTTTAGGATTTATAATCATTACTATTTCGTGGTTTATAAATCGGAGAGTCTCGCATAGAAGGAAAAGCATTTATTCTGGTTTAAGATAATTTTTCTTGAAAATCTGGTTTCAGAGTAGCATTAAAATAGTTTGAATGGAGGGATTTCGGTGGTAAGGGATCATAGGGGATGCGGCTGCGACGATGTTCATTATTAAAAAAATAATCGATGACGGGCGTATATATGTGATAGTTTGACAGGGCGAGCGGCTGTGTTGAGTAAATAGGCTAGTTTGTTGGAGCAATCGACGTGCAGCTCCAGGGGCAGCCAAGTGGATGGGAGGAGGGGCGAATGGGCCGCGCTCCGAAAAGGGAAGAAATAATGGCTTTTCCTCGCACGTCTGCTCGGAAGCGCGGCGGCGGCGGCGGCTTTTCTTTTCTGTCGCTCTCTTTTGACTTTTCGACGGCCGGAAAGGGGGTGCCTGGCTGGCTCGCCGCCTGAGAGAGGAGAAGAAGCGGCTGCGTCGACGGTGTTCCGAGGCTGTTGTGTGGCGAATGCGCCGATAATGATGTAATGAGTGCTCTGGACCCGCGATTAGATACGCCTGCCGCACAGGAGGAGGAACGCCCGTGAGATCTATTTTCCCGGTGCAGCTAGCACACGCCCGATGCATTTCACTCTGTCCCGTCGACGCCGGGGGCCCCTTTTTTCCGCATACCGCCTTCCGAGAAGACCGAGCCGCGAGGGAGGGACGCCGGGCCCTCCTTTTGTGCATATATATATATATAGAGTCGCATATACCCAGCCAGGCGATGCGACTCTACCATTGAGCGAGTTGTCATCTATACAGTTGTGCCCCGTGAAATCGCAATCAATTCAAGAAGATTATCAACAGCCTGAATGTTCACAGCTTCACAGCTAAATCTTTAAAATCGAAAATGCTACGCTTACAGTGAGACACGGAGATGCATCTAAATCGGCAGGCCTCTCTTAGGTGACGACGTTTTCGCGATGGGGGGCCAGCCAACGCATAAAGATGTCATTCTGCCGTTCAGAAGACAACTTTACTTTTTCCTTTTCCCCTCGCCGACCCTCCGTGTCCCATTCTTCCTTGTCTTTTTTCAAATTACATAGTCTCAGAGTACCTGTTTATTCAAACATTAATTTTTGGCGATTTTCTTCTGGAACAACAACTTCAAAAGAATTCAACAATTAAAAAGAAGAAGAATTAAAATTATAAACAGACATTAATTTCTTTATTAAGATATATATTATATTATAGAAATTCTTATAACAAAGTCATTGAAATTGAAAACAGGGTTAAACAAAACAACTTGGCCAATATAATTTTCAGTGAATCGATGCCGTCGGTGATGAAAACATTCCATAAACGTATCGTTCCACGAATAAAATTTTTCTTTTATGCGTGGACCTCCCTGACTGTTGACCTTTCAACAGCTTTTGTCAACGTACCGCATCTCTAGAAGGTATCTGAAGATCGAAGCAACCTTCAAAGAGTGCCGCCGCTTTGAGGAAAATAATTGTCTATTCATACAGCTCCTTGCGTGGATGCGACAACAGACGAATTTGTTCAAAAATATTTTATTTTTCGATTCAGTAAGTACACTGAGAACATGAGTTGTGGTGATTTTTCCTATCTTTACATATTTTATTTATCTAACTATATGGTATATAATTAATATTCTACTCTGATTAATAGACTTATACATGACTTTCAATTTATTTTTACAAAACTACTTGTACAATTTTTACACAACTTTTTCCCTGCAGTGTAAAAGAGATATAATCAATTTAATTATATATTTAATTATTCATAGATATACATTATTTAGAGAGACCAAAGCAGGGTTTGCCGACTTTTTACCTACTATTTTTATTTTGTTAAAATCTAGAAATTTAATGAACACGGGACAGGTTGATCTAAAATATGAACACATAACTCAATAATTATACAATAGTATGAATTCTACTTTATTTGCAATTGAAACAAACAAAATGTTTCTCTTTGCTTGCACACAATTCACATGTATTTTTACAGGATTTTTTTTAGTCTTAAAATTTCCAGTATCATCACACTTGGTTTTGTAACAATGAGTGAGAGAGAGAGAGAGAGAGAGAGAGAGAGAGAGAGAGAGAGAGAGAGACTTGGTGTCAAAGTAAAAATTTAGTCAAATTTGTTGTGGCAACAGAATGGCAAATGATCTTTTATTCATGTCTTTTGGTGTCTGTTTTCGTAAACCATCTAATGCTCTTAAATGAGTTTTTCTATAAAATAAAATTAGAAAGTATAAGGTAAATGTGGCGTTTTATGTTGATGCCATTACATTATTACTTTGTTAAATGGAAAAATTATGGACAGGAAGTATTTTACTGCCCTACATGGTTTATATATCATCGCTCATTCGTATTTGGACAATATGCTCCGGTCTACTACATTTAGTCTTGATGGAGCAACACATGCGAATCTGTTTTTAATATCTTATGTACTAGTCAGAATTTCAGTTGCAACCTCGGTTGCAACAGAGGCAGTCTGTAAAAATTAAACTAAATATTAAATTTTATAGTGGTGCGTAATATTAATAAGCTTGGAGCGAAAGTTAATTGTAGCAGTTAGTCGTTGCCCTAATACTATTAACTTAAGACAGGTCAAAATTATACCTGAGGTGTTTACCACAGATTTACTTGGGTTCATTGCCTTTCGCCTCAGGCTGCTATGCGATCCTGCGGAACCCAAATAAATACTTATGGCTCACTTTAACTGACCTGACCTTGCACTACCCACGTGCTGACTTCACATGTAAACCGGAAATTTCTTTGTACAATGTTTTAATATTTTTATTGCACATCTTTTGCAGTTGTTGTAAACGATTTTTATGGTACTAGTCTGTTATGATAATGTGTTATAAGTAGACAGAAAAAGTACTTTAATTTATGTCATTGTTCACAAATTTGATGATTTTCATTTTAGAAAAGATCTCCATCAACTGCGCAACCTGCACTGAGTGAGAAATTTTATGAAAATTAGAAATATTTTTGTATAAATTACGATATTTGATTTCGTAAAGCTATAATAGGATGTAAACCCTAAATAAAAATACTATATTATATGCTCTACAAGAAAATTTTCTAGAAATATAGGAAGAGTTACGTACTGGATTGAAAAATTTCTTACAATCGATGTTTACAGTCTGCGGTATAGTTATACGTGACGATATGGTCATTTTTACAAAACTACTATTGTAATTTATATGAATTATTTTTCTCAGTATTTTGTACTCTGTAAATAACATATTGTTCCAGTTAAAATTAGCAAAAACTTGAGATTGTATGTCCATTGGGTGTCCAAAAATCACAAGTATAGTTTTGACACATTCAAGAGCAGTTGGATATACATATGATTTCTGCGATGTAAAATCGGGACAATTTCCAGTTAGTGGAAAATGCTCTTTTTTCTTGAAATAGCGGCCCTCCCCGATTTATAAAAAATTAAATAGCAAGTTAGTTGCACTATGGATCGAGAGAAACAGTTGGTAAAATCCCTGGCTGACGACAGAATTTGTAAAGAGTCTGCTGCGTGTTTGCAAGCAGCCACCTATAGGTTTTCGCGGGCGCGAAAAGTACAAGCGCGCCTCGACTCCGTTCCGATTGGCACTGATCAGCGAATGGGCGCCCCCGAATCCACTCTGGCGGGCGGTCCTCCCCCCGAGCCCGCCCCGCCTACTGACAGCCAGGCGACCAACGGTGCGCGGCCATTGGCAGGCGGCCGCGGAGTGGGGAGCCCCAGCCCGCTCGGGTCGCGCGCGCATTGGCCGGCGGGCACCCAGGGCGGGGCTCCGGTCCCGGCTATAAAACCGCCCGCGGCCGCCGGGCGAGTAGACGCGCGCGATCGCCCAGACCGAACAGTTCGCTCCCGCAGCAGTCAGTCGCGCGCAGTGCAAAGACAGTGCCACCACAGTGGCGACGCAGTGAGAGCCGAGGTGAGCCTGGCAGTGAGACTCGCAGTGCCTAGAGACCCCGCGCCCCGCGAGCGCGCGGGCAGAGACGAGTGTGAAAGTGCAGGAACAGTGCCGAGGATAATGGTGAACATGGAGGGCGCGCAGGACCAGATGACGGTGAGCGCCTCGCCGCCGCCGGCGCGCACCAGCCTCGGAAAGAGCAACTTCAGCATCCGCGACATCGTGCCCGAGGCCTGCGCCGGCGGGCCGGGGCTCTCCCGCTCGCCGCCGCCCGACAGCGAGGACTCGAGCGACCTGGACGTGACCGGCGACGGGCCCGGCACGCCGCCGCCGCTCGATTGCTCGCGGCCCGCCGGCCAGAAGCCTGGCGCGGCTGCCGAGGCCGAGAAGAAGAAGGCCGAGAAGCCGCCCTACAGCTACAACGCCCTCATCATGATGGCCATCCGGCAGAGCCCCGAAAAGCGGCTGACGCTCAACGGCATCTACGAGTACATAATGCGCAACTTTCCCTACTACGAGAACAACAAGCAGGGCTGGCAGAACTCCATCCGCCACAACCTCTCGCTGAACAAGTGCTTCGTGAAGGTACCGCGGCACTACGACGACCCCGGCAAGGGCAACTACTGGATGCTGGACGCGAGCTCGGAGGACGTCTTCATCGGCGGCACGACGGGAAAGCTGCGCCGGCGCACTACGGCGGCCTCGCGCTCGCGGCTGGCGGCCTTCAAGCGCAGCGCCGTCCTGGGCGGCCTCTACCCGCAGGCGTACGCGCCCGCGGCCTGGCCCGCCTCGCTCTACAGCCTCCCGTACCTGCCGCGCGCGGCCTACCCGCCGGCGCCCGCGGCCTACCCGGCCAGCCTGCTGCCCGGCGCGGCGGGCCTGCCCTGCAAGCCGCAGGC
>JAPYZO010007408.1:0-17029 GCA_030522905.1 Torymus flavipes | reverse complement strand
TTGCAACAAAATTTCATGCGTTCAGCAATGCCGCAAAATTCCGAGAAAATCCTTACTTAGAAATAAATTTTTTCAATGTAATTTTCAAACAGCTACTGCCTCACTAGTTTTTTAAGCTTTTTAGCATGTAACACATAATTTCACTCAAGTTTGAGCCCTCTTTCATGGTCTGTATGTTATTTAAAAAAAAAAAATAATAAAAAATGCTCGAGTTATGCATTTTTTACTGAAAAATGCAGTTTTTAGAAAAATGCATTTTTCTCGAAAAAGCCGATTTTTTTTTCCTCGATTTTTTTTTTGTTATGGTAGAGGATGTAAATAGCTGTCTAGGCGTATCTGTCAGATTCGGGGGTTTTAACCTGGGATAATAACGATCCACTAATGAGATAACACACAAATAAATTTTTCACGCGTAACGCTTATGTATAGTGATATAACAATGATATAACAGTCCATATAAAGATGTTTATCTTTGTGCGTATATAAGTAATACACATGAATGCACATATGTATGTATTTTTTTTATTTTTGTCTTTTAGATTTTTTATTTTTATAACTACCTTTATTTTTCTGCTTCATTATTCTTACGTAAGGGGGCGATCAGCGGTCTTTGCTGGCAAACAATGTACTTCATCATTGCACGTTTCTTTAATCCATAAATGAGTTTTTTGAATTCCGTGATACTTAGCAGTAGCAAGCCAATCAACATTTTTTACTTTTCTAAACTTTGCATCTGTATATTTTTGAACGCGCTCTACAAAATCGTTGGCATTTTGAATGGATTTTTCATGGGGCTCTCGAAGATTATGCGAAGTAGCATAATGCTCGTGCATACCTCTTGGCGAATTCGCGGATAAATGATTCCGCAATTGGCTCTGCGATTCCGCTCGATTCAAGGTGGGATTGGCACCAGTCACGATTTTATTGATTTTCCTTTTAAAAAATGAATTATGAAAAAATTGCATTTTAGTCCTAACCTTTAAATATGAACACGTGATAAAGATTAAGAATATTGTTTAAATAATAAAATATTTTTAATATAATATAAAAGAGGCTTCTATATAATTTTTATTTAACTTTGTCATTTTCTCATAAGCTTTAATCATTAAAGAGTTTAATTAAATACGCAATATGGTGCTAAAACTGCATCGATTTCATGCTAATAACTAATAATGTGCTATTCGAGACTCAAAGATTCAAACGCTACGATATAAAAGTGTTTTTATTCGAAATTTGTGTGAAGCCGAGATTTATATCACTTTTTCGACGTTCTAGCCCACTGTGCGTCGCCCTCCGTACTCTCTTCGCAGCTACCGCGAGAAAGGCATAGCGAGAGGAAAGGTTTACGCTGCAAACGCGTGCATCTATATAGCGATCTTCTCTTTCATTAATTTTTAATTATGCTTTTTTAGAAGGCAGAGTCGTCGCCGCCGCAGTACAGCTGCTACGCCAGCTCATTTACCGAGAGGAGGGAGGCTGTCCTCCAAGCGGAATCGGCCCTCCGTACGGTACAATTTCAAGATATGTACCGAAAATATGTCGTCGGGTCGACGGAGGCAACTCCCTTGGTAAAGACGGCGTGGCTGCGTGTCCATGTGGACCACCTTAAAATTTATAGGGAGGTTGAAAAGGAAATCCAAAGAAAAGAAGCGATTGAGCACGGCAAGCAATGTGATCAACAAAACCGTTTATTCTCCGACGATGCGCCGACACCGCCTCATCTTCATCAGCGGGGGCGGCCTCGTCGTCGTCGTCGTCGTTGTTGACGATCGAACATAGTTCTTCTGTTTTTTAAAAACAGTTCTTTACTTGTCATTAGACCTTGTATTCAAACAAAGTATTAAATATAAAAAGTCTATTCACTGCAATGATTTGATAATGTTGTTAACTTTTCCTACATACTCTTCTTACTTTTTAGGAATGGCGGATTCAGCCTCAACAAATTGTTGTCGATTGATTTTACCAGGTACCAATTATCACCCTCGCCTTAGGCTCGGGTGACAATTTACATGCGATCGGAGGCATTCTTTGTTTGCTTCCACGGTGCATATACGAGTTTTTTGCCTAGCGAGACCAAAAGTACAACTTTTACGATCGGGCGCCGGGAGCAAAAGTGGTACTTTTGGCGCGCTAGGCAAAAAAATATATAATATTATAATGTATTAGCAGGAAAACGGCTATAGATACAATTGATTTCTTTGATTAAAATCAAGGGAGATACTTACTGTAGGCGAGTAGGTGAGCTCATCTTATAGCCTGAACTCGACAACTCTTTTGTGGAATGGCGCACTAATCATGGCCATGTAATGGATGATTCTCCAACTACACTATACCTAGCTGCAATGAAAGAACGCGTGCGCGGCTGCAGGCGGTAGAGCCCATGCGCGACGGGGATTCCCATGTCGTTTTCGATTCATATATAATAAATCACTTTTTAACTAACATACATTTTTAATAGCAGAATAACATATTAAAGGAAAATCGATGGATATAATAATTTTATTAATAGTAGGTGTATGCATGATTTTTTATATATCTATCAGTATTAGAATCACATTCCACTGAGGAGATATGTCACAGCTGTTTTCACGATATCTTCTAAAATTAATGGTAAATATGTTATCAAGTATAATATTTGTGATGCTGAATTATTATACCACTGTATAATCATTAATAACAAGACTTGGTTTTCTTAAAATAGCGTTTTACGCCTCCGAGTTTCAAACATTATTTTTTACGCATCGTTTGGCAGTCGTCATATGTAATGCAACAATCGCATTTTACGTCGTAGATATACAAAAAGCATATTTTTACGATTTTTAATAACTTTATTATGTTGATTAATATATTTGAAAATAGGGTTTTTAAGTGTCTCGATTATATACGTTTATCCAATAGGTATACTGTTGTCAAATCAAATAAACAGTGAATATCATATATTCTTTGTCGTGGTAAGTGAATGAATAACAACAAAAAACGGCCTTATTCTACGGAGGAAACATATATGTTCGTTTAATTAAAATGAGAGAAAGAGAAAGAGAGAAAAAAGAGCGAAATCGAGAAATCCAAGTTGTCTGAAAGATTCCTTCGAGTACCATCGCGACCTTGAACCCGTATTGCTACCACGGCTTTTAGACGTACATACGAAGCCAGCGTAACATGGGCGTTAATCTTCAACAAGGTTACGATTCTTCTTTGCTCTTTACTTACCATTTTCCTTATCCTTTTGTATTTCATACTCTTAATTCAGTAGATTTTTCTTGTTTACCCACATTTTATCCTCGATTCTAGGCTATATATTTAGTCATGTTATTAGTTTCGTTTCATTTTGCGATATGAATATATACTTCTGTCAAGTAAAATACTTACTGAATGTTTTCGAGGTAACGGACGGAAGGAAAATTTAAAAAATCTGTTAATATATTGAATTGTTGAGCGCTCGATCCTGTGCATATAGGTATAAGTGGTAATGATAGTAACACCAATTTAATATATTATAATTATTAATAAAATGCGTATGTGATTGTTTTTTCAACTATGATTATTCTTTTGAACTAGCGGTTTTCGATTCGATCAGATTATTTGTATCAATGATTTCTTACCCGAAAAAATTAGAAAAATTATAATTTAAAAAACATAGTAGAATGTTTGCACGCACGGATTAATTGTATCGCGTTAAATTATGCGTCCAAAGTACTCTTTATATACATTTTGAAGTGTTTTACTGCACCTCGAGATGTTTGCAGAGCATTTTAATGGCGTTTCCATCCCGCGTCTGCACATAGAAGCCATTCGACCGCTCGTCAATCTCCCGCACCAGCGGCCAACAAAAAGTCATCGCGCACAGAAGTCATATATATATATATCGCCGTATCATAGGTCTCAGAATGCGGCACGATGACGGCTCGGCTCTCTCTCCCTCTTCCTCCGCGATATAAATATACACAGCCCGTCCTACCGCACGCTCGGCTTCTCCATTGGAAGCGCATAATGGCCCGATTACCCCCGTCGCGCCGCGCTCCTTCCAATGCTCCTCCGCACCGCGCGGCTAGAGTCGCGCTATTAACATCGCGCGATCGTCGATTTCACTGCGGCCTCACGGGCCTCTATACATACGTATATACTTATCGAGGGAGAGGAGCTCTCGCGCCTGTATATTATGCGCGCGCGCGCGCCTCGCGGGAGCCTGCGCCGCAACGTACGCTACCTGCTTCGGCCTTATAAGGCGCGCGTCCCCCCCGCTAAGTTGCCAGGAGAGAGATCGAGTAGCAGCGCGTATATGTGTGTATGTGAGTACGGGAGAGAGGGACGACTACCAGCTGGAGGATAGGATAGGATAATAGGATGCGCTACTTGCATCTTGCGCGTGCCCTGGCTCCCGCGTACTACCTTCGTACTCTTCTCGAGCGGGGGGAGAGAGGCTTGCGCCCGAGTCAAATTCTTCCTTGTTTTCCGGATTTTTATCGTCAGAGGCGGAGGGTTGGCTCTCGCTCCGCGCGTGTGTGTGTGTGCTTTACCATATGCAAGGACGTTCGTCTTTTACTATCTTTGCTTTCATTCTCTATCGCTTGTCCTCTTCTTCATGAGCTGCAGCAGCGCAAGTACAAGCTCGGAAGGAATGCATGACGTTATGTATTGTTCTTAGAATTTTTACAGGATCGAATATACGTATAATGTGAACCCTTAAAGGTGTGCATTGTATAATATTAAATGAGAACATTTTTCTATCAATACCTAGCTTTTTCCTCATTCAAAATCAATGTTTCAGTGATATGGTATGTATAAGATGCGATCGGATCCCTTGCGCGATATTTTGTAAAAAATGAATTTGTTTTTTAGCCATTAACATTTATACTTCTTTTGCATGCAGGTCAGCACAATCAATCCTATCCCTGCCAATTCCAATCTGAAAATGACAACAAGAATGCCCTCAAGCCAAAGCTTCATACTCTTGCACGCGCGATTTAGCCGCGTCCCGTTCTCATGCGTGCTCCACCCTCTCCTTTCCCCGGCTCCTTGAAAGCTGCGCGGGTGCAATCTCGGCTCTCATCTCGCGTAATAAGTTCGCGACGACGCCGCGCGGCGACCTAAGTGAGGAGGCCAATGTGTTATACCGAACGCGAACCTAATATAGGTGGTCGCGAGAGAGAGAGAGAGAGAGAGGGAGAGAGAGAGAGAAGGCCAAACACAAAGACACGGAAAAAGACAGAAAGGCAGCGAGAACACAGGAGAGATAAAGAGAGAAGAGAGCAGAGCGGCTGCGGCGGCGGCGGCGGCGGCGACGGAGCCCCCCGCGAGATCGTATCGGGACCCCTCGAGCGAGTTTACGTAGAAATCCGCGTTCTCCTGCTTTGCTGCCGGGGAGCTTCTGTCCCTAACCTTGCGCTCTCTCTCCCTCTTGACTCGCCTTATGCTGGTATCGCACTGCGAATCGTCTCTCTCTCGGATCCTCTGGCGCGCATACATTATCGGGGGCCAGAGTATAAGAGGGGAAGAGCGGGTGCACGACGATGGCCCAAAGGGCAGGGCGAGCTTTTCTTTGCCGCGTGCGGCGTTGTTTTAAATGCCTCTCCCCCTTCCTCTTGTGTATAGGCTTCCTACCTATACGGCACACGCGAGTTTATTGTTTTACTCTTTTCTCCTTTTGTCCCCCGATAGCTCTCCCGCTGCTTAGCTCAGCGGGCTCTTTTCGCTTTTGTTTTGCTGCACACGGGCCCTTTTGCGCAGGTGAAACGTACTTGTTCTCGGTTTGCGATAATTATTTGCCGGCTCACCTATACGGGTCGCCATTGTTGGCAGGTCAACAATCTTATAAATTAAGGTTTCCGAGATTTAATGACTTATTAGTTGCGATGAATATTATATTGTTACAAGTGTGATCCTCAAGAAGATTAATTTTTGTTAAAATAATTTCGGTTCGGATAATATAGTGGAGTATTTGAAATATCAATTAAAGTATATAGATATCAAAATATCTCATATTGTATATCCATCATCTTTTTCCTTATATAGAAAAGCACAAAAATTACTTATAGAAATGCGTTTGTGTTTTTACATGATATTGACTTTCAATCAGCTATAATTCCGAATTAATTAAGCGTGCAGCCGCTTTCCCATTCAAGAATATACACTGATTAGAAAACAGATGTTACCTTAATGAGTTTGGAGGACAATTTAAAAAGAATTAATTAGCAACAATAATTGCCGCTTGTTGCATCGGTCGCAAAAACGTTGCCGCGGTGCACGAAAAAACGCCTCTCCCTTATCTGCTCGTCTAGAATGCGGTATCGCCATTTTAGGAGAGGCAATATAATTATATTTAATTGCATTATCGCCCGCTGTTGCTGCTGCCGCTGCGACTACTCGGCGACACGACGAGGAGCCTTTGAAACTCTCCGTCTTCGTTATCAGGAGCGGATGGAAAAGGAATGGCGGTCTAGTCCGCTGCAGCTATAGGCCATAGTCGTCGTTAGCGACGCGGCGACGATCTTCGGCATCTGATTCCTCGCTCTCCGCGCGTGCGCCTTCCTTCGCTTTCTCGGCGCGCGACGAACGTACAACTTTGTCTTGATCCATGGCTCCTGGCGAGAGGTTCCCCTCGAATATATATGGGAGTCCATTCAACGCTTTCGTGGAACTGCAGCAGTGGCTGCTGCAGGTCGTCGCAGTCGTTGCAGATATATCGCGCGCGCTCCTCGCGCTGAAATGTATTCAGCTTCTTTGATACATTTTAACAGCTTTTCGGTGGCTAGACTATTTATCGGTAGCCGTCCGGCTGATGTTCGGCTGCATTGTTCTCGATTTTTACGCGATAACATGCTTTATGTGCTCGAATGAATGTTTCTCGTGTTGTTTTATGCTCGTATAGACATGGTCATTTTTCTATCGAATTGTTTATCGCTATATCGATTTTTTTATTTCGACTTTTATATTAGGCACAAGTTTAAATAAAGATTTGAAGAAAAAAAGAAGAACTATTATTTAATAATAAAGTCAATTTGTATATACTGTAATACAAAAAGTATGAGTATAAATAAATACAAGGTAAAATGATATATATTCCATCACGATGTCTGGATATGTCCGACCGTTTCTACTGTTTCACTTACGAGAGCCTTGCTCGAAATCTCGAATATAATTTCGGCTAATGGCGCGTGTGTTGCCCTATTATGACACAGCGCGGCGCGCTGTACACCTGCGCGCGTATTTCAGCCAACTAATTGGAATAACCGTACAGCGCACGACACACTCGACATACAATGCGCCAGCATCTCAAGACCGATAAGCCCGCCGCCGAAACAAGGAGGCGCGCGCAGAAAAGAAAGTCGCGGCAGGTTGCGCGCACGCGACGCTTATGTTATCCCGAAAGCCCGGCGACGTTTATGGGGCCCACGGCCGAGAGAGCCGCTGATCGGTTCATAAAGCATTCGGCCCGCGCGTTGCTTCGCTTCTTCTCGCATACACACACACGCGCGTGGCCACAAATCAACTCAACTGGATCGCGCCGCCGTTGCAGCAGCGTTCCCCTGATCGTAAACACACGGGGCTTCTCGGTATGCTGCGCGCCGCCGTGTGTATGCGTTATCAGGCCGCCACGCGCGTTCGCGTGCGCTCGCTCGCGGAAGGGAAAAATTAATACGAAGGAGCGGAGATAGCATCGGCGCAGATATGCGTGCTTGTTGCGCGCTGAGTTGTGCTTGGAAAAATGCTCGGCTGCGTAATGAGCCCTGAATTTACATAAGTTTGACGGATCTTTAGAGCCGGCAGATAACGCGACGAAGGGTGAGTTTATTATATTAATTTTTGCGAGCTGATGTGTGCTATAATTACCTTCATTCCAGTCTTATACGTGCGGTAAGTGATTTTAGTTGCTTTTTTAACCTAACATTCCGGTTTACTTTTTCTTTAGGATAAATTATGCACTTTTGCTATTTAACGGTTCAGTAATTAATTGATCCGCGGATCTTTTATCGTACAGCAATACAACGTTAGTTATAGATCTAAATTCGTAACTGTTTTATTAAGATTGAAATGTATACATATAGCAAGTATAGTGCAGTGCACTTAATTATCGTGTATTATATACAGAAAAAAGTTGTTCAGGACAAAGGGGGCCATAAGAAACCGAAACTGTACGGTTAACGATTTTTTAAATATTATAAAAAGAAAGGAAGAAAACGACATTAACAAAGGAAGAAACCCCTTTAGCGAATATTATCATCTTTTTCCCTTACTGAAGAAATACGATAAGAAGTTTCAATCTTATACACGAATGAAGCGTGTTTGAATTTTGCTAGTTATTTAAAAACTCATAACCGAAATAGCCGGGGAACGCGAGGTTCACGCTAAAAAAGGGAGTTATATGTATAGACGTGCGGCGATTATTTAAATCGATTATTTAAACGGGGGATTCGAGATCCACGTAAAAGTGGAAGGCATGCACCACCGTAAGCAAGCGATTATTTTAATACTTCATGAACCTAAAGAGCTAGATGACGGAAGGTCCCCATAAAGTAAGGGAGTTATATAGACCTTCGACAATAAGCGGGTCGATAATTTAAAAAAAATCTTAAACCCGAATAGCCAGTTGTGCAGTTACGCAGACTTTTTAATAATCCGCTCTCTTACTACCACACGTCTGTTTTGTGCGTGGGCCTTTTGCGTCCGTAGACTATTTGGGTTAAAAAATTTTTCAAATAATGAACTCGACTGCAGTCGTACGTCTGCCTGACTTGCTCCTCTTCTACATGAACGTCATGCATGTCCTCCGACTATTTGAGCTTAAGTCTTTCTTAAATAGTCAACTATCTTACTCGTTTACTTCAGCGTGCCTTCTCCATCTACGGGAACCTCGCCTCCCATTGCTATTTTGGTTTGACACCTTTTCTTATGTTTGACTCGCTTACTGTCGCACGTCAGTGTAAATGTTGATCAAGCATTTCAAGAAAAGACAATAATATTTTTCATATTGACTGACCAGACAAGAGAGAAATTTTCAAGAGTTTACAAGAGCGAGACAATAATTACAGAAATATTGCATTGTTTTGCTCTCCCGCAGCCCTAGATACTGCTCATTCTTCATTTAGTATACTTTTTTTTCATTATCTAATATTTACTAATATTTCTATCATATAATATGTTGTAAAAATCGTCTAAGAACAAAAGCATATGACAATCATCCTCAACAGTAAACGATTTAACGTCTTTGAGTCTCTTTAACTTAGATACTGCGTACGGCAGCGAAGATATATTTCAAACACCTTGCAAGTGCTCCCAAAGTATTCTCAATCGTTATTACTCGATCATCCTTGCAGACTATACGCGAAGCCTTCGAAAGAAACGCGAGCGCAGCGTTGGCGCAGTATGCATTCTGTCCGACCAAATATATATATAGGCTGCCTCACTCTCAAGCGATATCCTTCTCCCCCTTCTCTTCCTGTCGGACGAACCGGCGTGATACACGCAACGATGCCCCTAAATCACTCGTCCTGCAGCTCTCTGCTCTCCACCTTCTTTGCTCTCTCTCACTCTCTCTCTCTCTCTCTTCTGTCCTCCCCACGGGATTCGCCGATGAGAAAAAGGACGGATTTATATTTAAGGCTCGCTCGTTCGCTCGCTCGCTGCTCGTGCGCGCCGGCATTTCGGGGATTCCGATCGGCCGATCTCCTCGCGTGGACGCGTTTCTTCCCCGGCCACTATTAGTCCTCCTCTTCTCTTTTACTTCTCTCTCTCTCTCATTCTGCATTCGCATCTGTCTCTCTCGCTCCGCCCGCCTATAATTATCCTCGGTCCGTTTTGTTCGCAGGGCCCAGGCTCTTCTTCTTGCGCTCCGGATTTCTCGAGTTCCAACGCGACCGAGAAATCCATCCGTCTTTTGCACACGTCGCGCCGCGGGGAAACCGGAGCGATTTATTTCGCGCTTCGGCTCCCCCTACCCCCGCATGAGGCCTCGTAATAGTATTGTTACGTCTGTCAGAATGTGCTTTTTTTCTGCCCCTCTTTGTTCCTCTCTTCCTCTCTCTCTCTCTCTCTCTTCTTCTCTTCTATAAAGTAGGCCTTGGGCTCTGCGCGGCTGTTTCTTTCCCTTTCTTATTTTCATCTCCTTTTTTTGCTCGAGTTTACGCGAGCCGGGCAAAAAATTGCGAGCTCCAGTAGGTACTACACATGTTTTGATCGCAAACAATTGACAGTCCGCGCTGGGAGATAAATTGCGTGCAAAGACCGTTTTAAGGCTCGCGAACGGAGGGACTTTATAAATCAGGCCAGTCAACCGGATCGTCCCGTTCATGCATGCAGTAATGCGTAGCTATATATACTTTCTTACTATCTCTTATTCTCTTTCTCTCTTTCTCTTCCGTTTTTCAGATACTTGATTAGGCTTATCCGGAAACTCAATATTTTTCTTCGAATAAAATGCGGCTGTCGGCCGCTGTTATAGAATGTTGGAATTGAATAACTTGAATTCAAATTAGTGAAATTGATTTTATAATGAAGACACTATTGAAACATATTTAAATTTCAGGTATCTATCTCGATTCTATAGTGACTATGCAAGTGGTTGTCTCACTAGTCTATTATCTATTTAGCCAGATTTCTACCTCGAGTAGACTAACTGAAGCTTGTTATATCAAAAAGTCAATTTCGAGATAAAAAATTATGATGTACTTTCAATTAATAATTTAGTATTTTATATGTAATTGTAAAGTAAGTTTCAATAGTAGATGATTTTTCTTTTTGATAATACACGCTCAAAAAAAACACCTCCATTCTGGACACGAGAAAAATGTTTTCTTATACGTATTTCAAGATATTGAATCCCAATCCAAAGTCGCAATAGGGGGTTTCCCAGGCTGATTTTTAAAATATACTGTTTCATTTTCAGAAAATCCTCGAATCAGGAAAAAACATTCAGATAATCCCTGTATCAAATCAATTAATGTAGCACAAATGTTTTTCAGTAATGATAATCAGCAATTTAGGAGCCTTAAAGTATCAATGATATCAATTTATTTCTTGAAAGTGACAGCAACAATATTATTTCAATGTAAAATGCAACAATGTATTGTAATTTTTATTCATGTTATATATATTCTGGGTAATTCGGTCAAATACACACATTTCATCGGCCACACTTAATGAGAAAGTTTAATTAAACTTAATAAGTAGCTAATAAATTTGAAAAATATAGCTTATAAATCATTTCAAAATTTTCTGAATGTTTCTCACTTATTTAGGTACAAGAGTATTAACCTAAAAAATAGCTATATTAGCTTATACTTACACATGCTAAGCCTACATTGGCAAATTTTTTTTACTTAGCCCTTATAGCATGACTAATTTCATTTTCGCTTAATAATTTTCTAGTGCTAGTTCCATTAATAGATTTTGGTCGATTTTATTTAAAAAAAAAGTAAAAACTCTTTTGCGGATTAAATTGACCAAATTAATACACATGACAAAACATAATCAAAATATTCTTTTTACACTTTTTTACTTGTACATAACTTTTAGGAGGTCTTCAATTTTTTTCCTTGTAGAAGATAAACTATTTTTTGATGTCTAAGTATTTGTATATAATTTTTTTCTTAGCCATGCCTGGAGAAGCAGACCAAAAATGTTCTACGCCCACCCTTTATTTCACCGATTGTTTGAGCCCCTATAATAAACAATAAAACTTAATTACACCTTAGTAGATTAAACGAGTGAATAAAGAGTATTATATATACAATATAGGTTTTAATAACTGTATTTTACGTTAATGTTCTTGATGAATGTGACCGGGGCATCCGAAACATGGAATCCTACAAAAACGACGAGGAACTCTGCCACTAATCCACGTCGTCTTATAAATTGAGAAAATAGATAAAATTTTCTAATAGCCGCACATTCAAATAAAACTGCTCCATAACACGAAACGATCGCCCGAAGGAACGCTCGCCCCTCTATACCCCCGAGCGAACACTCAATGCGGAAGGTATATAGCAGGAGACAGGCCAGCGAAGGGGGGGAAAGATTAGGGAAAAGGTACACACTTATTTACGACACACACACACGATGACGTCTCCCCGGGGAGATAGAGGACGTCGGGATGCCTCGGCGTCCCCTCTGTGTTCTTTATCGTCCGGCCGGAATGCTTGATAACGTTTGATTTGTTTCAATCGTAAATAGCGGCCGCCGCAATATGTGCGCGAGCGCGCGCGTGTCATATATGCGCGGGCGCGGAGGAGGAACGTGAGGGCACGTCTTTCTCGCGCGCTTTTCGGATTTTCGCCACGAAATGCGCTTACGTCGTCCTCGGAGCGCGCGCGCGTAGGATTGTAATATGCCACGGAGGCGCGCCGAGGATGACGAGGAATTATGCTGAATATTATGTACAGTTATGTTTATATTCGGAGACGTGTGTAATTGAAGTGTGTGCCTGCGCGAAGCCATTAGAATTCCCTTTAGTCGTGCGCGCGCGTTATTACTTTTTAGATTTAATAGGGTGCTAGGAATCATTTCAATAAAGGATCAAACTAAATTGTGAAGAGAGAAAAAGAGATGATATTTATTTGAGCATAAATATCAAGCTTTATTAAGTACTTTTATGATCACATAGTAGTAAAATACTTGTAATAAATCATGAAGAAAAGAAAGAAATCGTTGACTGCCGTCCAATCATGAAATTGAAATTTGTAAAACTTATATTATAAGCAATGTAAAATATAAAATTTACTTTTCATAATATGCTTTTTCACAATACCACATCAAAATTAAATCGAGTATAAAATCGTCTATTCGAATAAATTTGCTCAAAATAAAGTATTTAACTTGCATGTTAATTATTTCACTCACTTCATAACTAATTAGCAGTCACGAAACTTTTCTTGCTTTCCAAAAAAAAGTTAATTACAAATCTAGACAGGGCCCACCTATACCCTCCCAATCAGCAAAAAAAAAGCAAAAAACGACACTCTGCCGCCACCGAGGAGCGCACATCGAAGGGCAGAGTCGCAACACGACTCGAGTCGCGCGCATTTATGCACTGTGCATATAGAGGAGCTTTCGCGCGGACCGTTCATTCCCTTAATTCGTCCCGGATAAGGTCGTATCTGGCGCCGATAGAGCGGGCGCTGCACGCACGCCTTACGCGCGAGACAGGACGCGCTGCACTCACACACTGTGGGGCCGTGTATTTGCATTCCTCGTGCGCAAGAGAGGCGGCAGAAGGTAGCCGACGAATATTTAATTCGAGATTAATGGCCCGCTCTCGAGAGCCGACGGATACGTCGAGCAATCGAGCCGGCTGCGGAGAAGGAGCCGCGTGCAGGTAAGGAAAAAACCGGCAGATAGAGGTTATCGTAGAGGGGTGATATAGTGTGGGAGGTATAGGTGCCGAAATAGGTTCTCTTATACTTATAGAATATAAGAGCAATTTGTATTTGTATAACAATTGACGAAAGAACGATCATATTCGCGTAGGAATATATTTATTATTACAAATTCGCAATTTAAAGCAGCCAAGTAATCAGCGCGTAAGTTATTATTAATTAAACTGCAGCCTGGACAATAGTTGTTTGCTACTCGGTGGGAAAAAAGAGTAGTTGGTAACACAAGGAACGGCGCATGTGCCGGATGCTAATTGAAAGCGAAAAACGAAGAGAGTAGCACACGGCGGCCAGGCGCGTCAGCAGCGTGCGGCGGCGAAGCGATAAAGAGAGGAAGAGAGAGAGAGAGAGAGAGAGAGAGATGTAGCGCGCGGTGAGTGAGCCAACGAGCGAGAGCGCGGAGTAGCAATTGATGGGACAGGGTGGCGCGTTTGTTGAGCTAATTACCGCAAGGCGAGGCGCTCGAGCGCGCTACATACAAACGGCATTAAAGGCGGCGGCCATCAATCGCAACCGTTCTCTCTCTCTCTCTTGCACACACCCCGCCCGGACCACCACCAAGCGTTTTCCCGTATACACACACACATAGTGTCTCATTGAGCGATGTAATTGGCCGGATGCAAGCGCAAGCGAGTAGCGCGGAAATTAATTGGGGAGACAATTGCGCACGCGGCGGCGGCGGCGGCTCGCGGAAGTTATTGGCATTGCGAGTCTTATTCTCGCAGAGCCTGGAAATTCCGCAGGCTGAGTGCGTGTATGTATGGCTCGCGTTAATTATAAGCAGAGAGAGAGAGAGAGAGAGGCTTTTAGAGCTCTGTCGCGGGCCTCTTTGTGACGATTCTGTGTATACATGCGTGCGCATCTTTGCATTTGACAATTTAGTGAGCTTTCCGATGGAAGCAGGTCCGATAAGAAGCGCGCGGCGATCATAGTCAAGCTGTAGTTTATCTCTGATAAATACATATATTTCAACTGACTCATTCTGCAAGCGGGGATCGAATTTATGAACGAATTTATGTACTTCATTAGTGCGATTTCATTTTTTTCTTCTGCGGCTATATATAGTAGTTTACGATATTATTCCGCGCGGGAAAAAATATTTGAATATATTCCGCAGAAACTTGTTGCAAGTCCGCATAATTTGTACAAAGGAATTCGCAAACATGTTATCTTACTTATATCCTTCGAAACATAGAAATGCTATCTTAATGACGCGCAATTATCATAAATCGATTGCCAAGTAGGTGTAATTGTCCTTTTTTTTTCTTTCTTTATCTGAATTGAAGAGGACATTCGCCGTGTTCGGATCAATGGCTATTTTATAGATCAAATTAAGTAATTAAATTTTAATGTGCCTACGTTTATTATATTGGCAAAATAAAACTTTTATTAACAATATATCCTTTTATCGGGCGAATGTATGAAAGTTTATGTCCTAATTTTGGTAAAACAAACACTTGAAAAATTAAAATAAAAGCATAAATCATTAATATAATTTTTCCAATAAATTATGAAATTAAGATGAGATAATATTCTCAACAATAGAAAAATGAGAAATTAAAAAAATTAAATAATGCCAAAACCTCAAGCGTATGCGCAAAAGCCGGGAGCATCATGGAGCCTCCCAATGTTCACATATACCATATACAGAATCCCTCTTTGCGATATCTCTTGCGCGCGAGAGCGCCTAAGTACGCGCGTATGTGCGGCCACGCGCAGAAATCAACCCTCGCGGCGCGGTTAGTATCTCTCCCTCTCTCTCTCTCGCACTCCCTCGCGGCGTTGGCTTGTCTTGCCGGGTGTATTTACGGCACCGCAGCGCGGGCGGGCGCGCCTCCTACTTCCTGCGCCCCTTGTCTTCGGGGACAAATTTCCAGGTGTAATTGGGGGAATGAAATCCGCAGAATTCCGCGACGCGCTGCGTATGTGTCGGTGGAGCGGGGGATGGGACGCTGCGACGCCGTATACCTACATAATGTAAGTCTGCGCGCCGGATTTGACGGCTTAGAGTTCGCGGAGCGCAACGACTGGCGCTTCGATTGCGTGCAATGCGCGGTAGCAAGGAGCCTTTTCAGATTAAAAATGTATCTTTTCAGAAGTAATATGATAATTGTGCAGAATTAAATTTTTTATTGATATAGAATGTTATATCTTTTGATCTGGATAATTGGTTTGATAGAGGAAAGTGTGTTTTCAATATTTTTAAGTGGCATTCTACATCCTTTCTCACAGTTCAACCAAGCAAATTTTCATAAAAGAAACATAATTTAGGGGTGAATAGATATAGATAAATGAGTTTTTAAAGCAAAGGGAGTAGCTTTAAATCTGTCAATTTTTATTAAACTTTGAATTTTGTTTTGAATGTACTTTCGACATGAGATTGGAATTCAAATTATTAGAAGAATCTAATTTAAAACTGAATATATTATAGCTACTTACTTGTATTTCGAATTTTCATAAATCGATTAAACTATTCCTCTAGTCGTTTTCAAATTATTTATTCTCAGATGACATATACATATAAATATCGTTTTAAAAATATGTAGAGTGCTCAAGTCTATTATAGAAAGTATCTGATTTATTGACTTTCGACAGCTGAACGGGCCATCCCCATTAGACCCGTTAAGAAATTAATTCTCAATTACAAAACCGACTTAAATCACATCTCAATCATCGTAATGATCTCAGGAAGTCGCGCGTCGCAGGTTCCTCCCATAGCATCCCGGTAAATAAATAAAGTAGTGGCTTAATAAGAAAAGTCGTTATGCTCGCGCGGAGAAGTCGTAAAATAATTCAAAGCTGAAATACTATATAAAAATTTCAGCCGAGCGCGCCGATACGATCTTCTTCAGAAATTACAGCTGACTGAAAAAAAAGACTCGCGCGGGATCGGGCAATGGCTCGTTACCGCGTAAAAACGAGACGAAATGTTGCGAGATGCGCGCTACACCTGCGTGCGCGAGACGAGGGTGTCGTTCTCTTTACACACACTCTCACGTGCCAACCCCCAAGGCGCGCGCGCGCTCGTTATATCTTCATTAACTCCAGTCTAACGGTGCCGCCGTGACTTCTTAGATGCTCACTCGTTCGTCTCTTTCTCGTTTCCGCGCGGACGAGCGCCGTGCGACTCGTTTCTTTTATTTTTGACTTAGCGAGACGCGCGGCCGATTTATTTTCGCCCAGGGCCGTTGGATACCTTTTTCTACATGCAATGACACCTCTTAAAGTTAAAATTGGGATTTTCCACGTGCATTATGGTCCGTAGAATCCAGGTTCCGTCTGTCAAAAGTGAAGAAAAATCGTTTTTGATACGTTAGGAATTTTTACCGATACTCAGGCTATTTTGCGAATAAAAAGTCTTTAATGCCATTTTCGAAAAACGCAAAAGAGAATAGTAACAACTTTTTAATTTATGTTTTTCGAAAGTAATGTAGGTAATGCAGCTAATGGGTATTACAGGCAAGTTTCCGCGATTGTCCTTTTTAATTAAAGGCCCAATGAAAAAAAAAAATTGTCAAAAGTACGAAAAACAATAAGTTAATATCTTATTGTAGTCAAAGAAATAGCTTCACAAAATTTAAATTTATATTATACGGTGTTTGAGTTAATTATACACCGATAGATGGAGCCCCCTTTTCCACTAGTGAAAAAGGTGGCTCAGT